>CAJFCO010017354.1:68172-86093 GCA_904066015.1 Synergus gifuensis | reverse complement strand
TCCTATGACATTTTTCGATCAACTCAAAATCCAAAATTCTACGGGACTTCAAAGATACCCAAAAATTTTGAAAATCAAAATCTTGAGAGTTCAAAGGGTTCTGATGAGAATTCTGTTCTTCCCCCAAAGAGTTCTACCAAAAAGTCCTACAACATTTTTCGATAGCTTTTTGGATTTTCAGTTGATCGAAAAATGTTGTAGGACTTTTTGGTAGAACTCTTTGGGGGAGGAACAGAACTCTCATCAGAACTCCTGGAACTCTCAAAATTTTGAAAACCGAAATTTTTTGATCACTTTAAACTACTGTAGCTTTTTGGATTTTGAGTTGTTCGAAAAATATTGTAGGACTTTTTAGTAGAACTCTTTGGGGGAGGAACATAACTCTCATCAGAACTCTTGGAACTCTCAAAATTTTGATTTTCAAAATTTTTGGGTATCTTTGAAGTCCCGTAGAATTTTGGATTTTGAGTTGATCGAAAAATGTCATAGGACTTTTTGGTAGAACTCTTTGGGGGAGGAACAGACCTTTCAACAAAACTCCTGAAACTTGTGATGAAAAATTTCCTATTATATTACATTTTTCAAAATGCTGTATTTTTTTGGATTTTGAATTTTTCGAAATTTCTTTTTTGTAGAACTCTAGAACTCTTTGAAACAAACAAAATGGCCCGAAGAAAAATTGATTTTCGAAAAAGTGGGGGGACGGTTTTTTTTCGAAATTTTTTTTGGGGGGGTAATTTTGCCGGAACTATTTTCGAAAAGCATCAGGAACTATAGAACTATGCTAAATCTACCCAGAACTCCGAAAAAAAATTCATTTTTTCTAAAGTGGGGGGGAGCGTGAAGTTAGCCCCCCATTTTTAAAAATTGATTTTTTTACCCTTTAAATGTCAGAACTATTCCTAATACCTATCAGGAACTCTAGAACTATTGAAACAGAACTCAGAACTCAAAACAAAAATTGGAATTTTTAATAGTGGGGGTGGAACTTCACAGGGATATGTTAAAGGCATTTTGAGTTATTGTATGGAGTATTAAGTAATTTTAAATACTTTTAAAGGATTTAAGGGATTTTACGATATTTCATAGGATACTTAATAATTTTACGGACTTTTAAGGAATTCAAGGGATTTTACGAAATGTCAGTGGATTTTCAGGAATTTTAAAGAATATAACGAAATTTCATGGAATTTTGAGTCATTTTAGGAGATACAATGAGACTTCATGGGATTTTGAGTAATTGTAAGTAATTTTAAGAACTTTCAATTGATTTTGCGAAATTTAAAGGAATTTCATATGATTTCATACGATTTTAAGTAATTTTATGGAACATCAAGGAATATTAAGTGATTTTACGAAATTTGAAAGTATTTCATCAGATTTTGAAGGATGTTAAAGGCATTTTAAGATATTGTATAGGATATTAAGTAATTTTAAAAACTTTTAAGGGATTTTACGAAATTTTAAATACTTCTAAGGTATTTTACGGAATATTATATTATTTTAAGGACTTTTAAGGGATTTTACGAGATTTCATTGGCTTATCATGAATTTTAAGGGATTTCATGACATTTCATAGGTTTGTAAATAATTTTAATGGATTTTACGATATTTTATTGAATATTTAATAATTTTAATGACTTTTACGGGATTCAAGAGATTTTACGAAAGTTCAGTGGGTTTTCAAGAATTTTAAGAGATTCAATCAGATATCATGGGACTTCGAGTAATTTTAAGGAATATTAGGTGAATTTACGAAATTTAAAAGAATTTTACCAAATTTTGAAGAATAATAAAGGCATATTAAGGTATTTTATGAAACTTATGGAGATTCCTGAAATTAGATAAAAAATTACAAAATCTCATATTTCAAGTATTAGAAATTCTCAATTACTTTTTCTACTAGCAAAAGGTGTGCAAAATTTCATGGAATTTTAAATACTTGTAAGATATTTTAGGGGATATTAAATTATTTTAAGGACGTTCAAGGGATTTTACGATATTTTATTGGATATTTTTTTCGCTGATTTAATATTTTATGGACTTAACAGATTTCAAGGTATTTACGAGATTTCATTGGATTTTTAGGAATTTCAGGAGATTTCATGTGATTTTAAGTAACTTTGTAGGATTTGACGATATTTTTGTGGATTCTAAGTAATTTTAAGGGATTTTAAGATATTTTACAGGATATTAAGTAATTTAAAAGACTTTTAAGGGATTCGAGGGATTTTACAGAATTTTATGGAATTTTAAATACTTATAAGATATTTTAGGGGATATTTTATACATTTTATATATTTTACTATATATTTTGTAAGTAATTTTAAACGACTTTAAGGTATTTTATGAATTTTGCGATATTAAGATTTTAACATAACATTTTACGATATTAACAGATTTTAAGGGATTTACGAGATTTAATTGGCTTTTTAGGAATTTCAGGAGATTTCATGTGATTTTAAATAACTTTGTCGGATTTGATGGTATTTTTGTGGATTCTAAGTAATTTTAAGGGATTTTAAGGTATTTTCTGATAATAAAAAATTTTAAGGACTATTTTCAGAAATTGTAAGAGATTTTTTGTGATTCATTGAATTTTCAAGTATTTTTAAGTATTTAACGAGATTGCATGGAATTTTGAATAATTTTTGAGTAATTTTAAGTAATCTCAAGTGATTTTACGAAACTTAAAGTAATTTCACAAAATTTTATAGAATTTTAAGTAATTTTAAGGGATATAACAAAAGATTGTCGAATTTTAGGGAATATCAAGGAATATGAAGTGAATTTATTATATAAAATTTAAAGGAATTTCACCAGATTCTGAATTTTAATGGATTTCATGACATTTTATGGGATTTTAAATAATTTAAAGAAATTTTACGATATATTATGGGATATTAAGTAATTTAAAGGATTTTGAAGGAACTCAAGGGATTTTACGAAATTTCAGTTGCTTTTCAGGAATTTTAAAAGTTTTAATGAGATTTCATAGTACTTTGAGTAATTTTAAGTAATTCTAAGGGACACAATGATAGGTTGTGGAATTTTAAAGAATATCAAGTAATTTTACGAAATTTAAAGGAATTTAAGCAGATTTTAAAGGATTTTAAAGGGATTTTAAGGGGATTCGAAGGATTTTACGGAATTTCATGGAATTTTAAATACTTGTAAGATATTTTAGGGGATATTAAATTATTTTAAGGACTTTCAAGGGATTTTACGAGATTTCATTGGATTATCAGGAATTTTAAGGGATTTTACAATATTTTATTGGATATTTTTTTCGGTGATTTAATATTTTATATGGACTTAACAGATTTCAAGGGATTTACTAGGTTTCATTGGATTTTTAGGAATTTCAGGAGATTTCACGAGATTTCATGTGACTTTAAGTAACTTTGTGGGATTTGATAATATTTTTGTGGATTCTAAGTAATTTTAAGGGATTTTAAGGTGTTTTATGATAATAAAAAATTTTAAGGACTTTTATTTTCAGTAATTTTAAGAGATTTGATGAGATTCATTGAACTTTCAAGTATTTTTAAGTATTTAACGAGATTTTATGGAATTTTGAATAATTTTAAGAGATTTATTGAGGCTTAATAAGCTTTTGAGTAATTTTAAGTAATCTCAAGTAATTTTACGAAACTTAAAGGAATTTCATAAGATTTTATAGAATTTTAAGTTATTTTAAGGGATATAACAAAATATTTTCGAATTTTAAGGAATATCAAGGAATATGAATATTATTATATTATCAGTCTGATATTATAATAATATCAATTAATAGAATTTAAAGAAATTTCACCAGATTTTGAATTTTAATGGATTTCATGACATTTCATGGTATTTTAAATAATTTTAAGGGATTTTACAATATTTTATGGGATATTAAGTAATTTAAAGGATTTTGAAGGGAATCAAGGGATTTTACGAAATTTCAGTTGGTTTTCAGGAATTTTAAGAGTTTTAATGCGATTTCATAGTATTTTGAGTAATTTTAAGTAATTTTGAGGGATATATAATAGGTTGTGAAATTTTAAATAATATCAAGTAATTTTACGAAACTTAAAGGACTTTAACCAGATTTTAAAGGATGTTATAGGAATTTTAAGATATTGTACAGTATATTAAGTAATTTAAAAGACTTTTAAGGGATTCGAGGGATTTTACTGAATTTCATAAAATTTTAAATACATGTAAGATATTTTACGATATTTTATGAAATATTAAGTTATTTGTAAATCACTTTCAAGGGGTTTTACGAAATTCTATTGGATCGTCAGGAATTTTAATGGATTTCAAGACATTTCATAGGTTTTAAATAATTTTAAAGGATCTTACGAGATTTTATATAGGATATTAAGTAATTTTAATAAGAATTTTGAAGGCTATTAAACAAATTTTAAAGAATCTTACGAAACTTATGGAGATTTCTGAAATTAGACAAGGGATCACAAGTTTCTATATTTCAAAAATTATAAATTTCTCATTTATTTTGTATACTAGCAAAAGGTGTGCAAAAACGAGAAATTAATCGCGCGCGGAATAATTGCTAGTATAATCTATAAATTTTCGAACCGTTGTATGTGTATAAACATATCCATCTGGATTACACACAGGAAACATGTACCAGTCGTATTTCTGTGCCAGAGCTTTTATATTCGGATCTTGGCTGGTTAAAAATTCATTGAGGAGATATGTAACAGTAGCTGGAGAAATCCACTCTCGTGCATGAATACCACCCTCAATAAATACTCCAGGATTGCCTTCAGCAAAAGATAATCTCACACCAACAATATCTCGACCTTCGTAGCTGCTACCACCATAAATCACTTTTACATAAGAAGGATATTCTTTTTCGAGATCTTCGAGCCATTCATTTATGTCACTCAATGTTTGATACTGCTTCCAATTAAAAGTCGAGGCACCGTAATTAAAAACATGTTCTGAATCAATTAATTGCTGCACATTCTTGATGAATAATTTATACTTGAAATAATTCGACTTCATTAAGTTTTTAAATGCCGGCACATTTTCTGGTGGTATCATCAAGTCGACAGAGGCATTGACATATGAAGGAGATTTCCAGAAAGAAAACTAAAAATACACTTAATAAATTCATTTATGATCTTTACATATGTATAGGAAATAATATAATAAATAATATAATATAATAAATATTCAGAGTACGTACAGATTCATTATTTTCTTCCAAATCCTGAAGAAGTTGAATCTGATGATTGGTATTAGGATAAATTCTGTAGACCTTGAAGTTTTTAAATGAAACTTTGGCTTCAACCACAGCTAGAACTAACACCACTAAATATATAAATACTATAATAAAAAACCTCATTCTTTTAATTTAATTTTTATTATTTAATTTTTTTAATTTTATTTGAACTGCGCAGCACTTGATTTAAATTTATCCTTTCTCTTTAGGAGCTAGCAACTCTTTTTCTAACTGAACAATTCTCTTAAAACTTTCGCTTATAAGTACAAATGGACAGATTTACAAAAAAGTGATTGTACGTATTGCTTCATAGATTACGCCTTCTTACTTGAGTAACAAAATCGTTTTTCCAAGATTTTACAATGCCCGAGGAAATAGTAATTATGACGTCATAATAATCCACAAATTTTATTAGACTACGGTAGTGAAATTACTTACTCCGAACCCTGACGAAAGTTTCATATTGAAATTCATTCGGCACCAATTCGAAGTTTTCCGAATCATTCCGAAATTTTTATCCGAACCAAACAGTTTCATTCCGATCCACAGTGGGTTAAAAAAAAATTTCGTGGAAAATTGATATTCAGAAGCTATTTCTAAACAAATTTGATTTTTTTAAAAATTAAAGCTTATAAAATTCCGCACAAAACTGTCGATCCATATTTAAAAAAAAATTTTTTTTTTAATAACTAAAATGAAAAAACAAAACAAAAATTTGTTTTTTAAACACCGGGTTTCGAGGAATACTTAGTTTCAATCCCAAATACCTGGAATCAATGAAGCAAATATCCAGGAAAATTTTCCAATAGCTTAGCTATTGTTTAAAAATTTATTGAATTTTTTATAAACAATTAAGTGAGTGAAAATGGATTCATGGGGGTTGACAGTGATTCGCCAATTGATTCGCACTAAATATGAATCATTTATACACAGAAATCGATTTTTAACTAAATTCATGAAAGACAATAATTAATTTCTTATTTTATAAACAAATTTTATAAACAATTGGCTATATAAGTTATTTATGATGTCATAAATAAAGTTTTTTCTAATGAATCGGCCAAAAATTTAGACAAATGTTACTTACTTACCTGATTTAGTTGTTCAATAACAATTGATAATTTTTTAAACAAATTTAGTTAACAAATGCATTGTTTGGCTATTTTTAGAGGTAGAAGAATAAAGAATTTTGATTGTTATCAAAAATTATATAAATAAATTTTTTATTACAGAAACGCAATTTTTTCTCAAAAAATGCTTAACCTGATAAAAATTTATTTATATAATTGTTGTTAACAATTAAAATTGTTTATTGTTTTTAAACTCCCTAAAGGTTTAAAAATTAATCATTTACACTTTATCATGTTGAAAAAACCAAGTTTCTACCTCTAAAAATAGCCAAACAGTGCATTTGTTAATTAAATTTGTTAAAAAAATTATCAATTGTTATTGATTGATAGAAAAGAGTCATTACTAAATAATAAACTACTCATGCAACACAGAAACGCAATTTTGTCTCAAAAAATGCCTAAACTGATAAAAATTTATTTATACAATTGTTATTAATAATTAAAATTGTTTATTTTCATGTAAACTCATTGATACTTGATTATGTTGAAAAAACCAAGTTTCTACCTCTAAAAATAGCCAAACAGTGCATTTGTTAATTAAATTTGTTAAAACAATTATCAATTGTTATTGATTGATAGAAAAGAGTCATAACTAAATAATAAGCTACTCATGCATCACAGAAACGCAATTTTGTCTCAAAAAATGCCTAAACTGATAAAAATTTATTTATACAATTGTTGTTAACAATTAAAATTGTTTATTGTCATGTAAACTCCCTAAAGGTTTAAAAATTACTCGTTTACACTTGATTATGTTGAAAAAACCAAGCTTCTACCTCTAATAACAGCCAAACAGTGCATTTGTTAATTAAATTTGTTTAAACAATTATCAATTGTTATTGATTGATAGAAAAGAGTCATTACTAAATAATAAACTACCCATGCATCACAGAAACGCAATTTTGTCTCAAAAAATGCCTAAACTGATAAAATTTATTTATATAATTGTTGTTAACAATTAAAATTGTTTATTGTTTTTAAACTCCCTAAAGGTTTAAAAATTACTCATTTACACTTGATTATGTTGAAAAAACCAAACTTTTACCTCTAATAATAGCCAATCAGTGCATTTGTTAATTAAATTTGTTAAAACAATTATCAATTGTTATTGATTGACAGCAAAGAGTCATTGTTAAATTATAAGCTACTCATGCACCACAGAAACGCAATTTTTTCTTAAAAAATGCCTAAACTGATAAAATTTATTTATATAATTGTTGTTAACAATTAAAATTGTTTATTGTCATGTAAACTCCCTAAAGGTTTAAAAATTGGTCATTGACACTTGATTATGTTGAAAAAACCAAGTTTCTACCTCTAAAAATAGCCAAACAGTGCATTTGTTAATTAAATTTGTTTAAACAATTATCAATTGTTATTGAACAACTAAATCGGGTAAGTACTATTTGTCTATAATTTTTGGCTGACTCAGTAGAAAAAATTTTATTTATCTCACCATAAATACATATTATGGCCAATTGTTTATAAAATTTGTTTAAAAAATAACAAATTATTTATTGTCTTTCATGAATTTAGTTAAAAATCGGTTTCTGCGTATAAATGATTCATATTTAATGCAAATCAATTGACGAAACACTGTCAATCCCCATGAATCCATTTTCACTCACTTATTTGTTTATAACAAATTCAATAAATTTTTAAACAGTAGCTAAGCTATTGAAAAACTTTCCTGGATAGTTGCTTCATTGATTCTAGGTATATGGGATTGAATCTAAGTATTTCTCGAAACCCGGTGTTCAAAAAACAAAATTTTTTTTTTGTTTTTTCATTTTTGTTATTAAAAAAAAAAAATTTTTTTTTATATATGGATCGACAGTTTTGTGCGGAATTTTATAAGCTTTAATTTAAAAAAAAAGATCCAAATCGAGTCGAAGGAAGTTTTCAAATCGAGGCCCATTTAAAATCAGTTCGAACTTTTAATCCGAATGAATCCGATCAATCCGAATTAATCAGAATTAATCCGAAATTTCAATACGAATGATTCCGGGCAATTGGAATAAATTGGATTTTTTAAGAATCAATCGGACTGATTCTGATTCATTCGATTTGAAAATTCGGATTGACCGGATTCATTCCCATTAAAAGTTTGAATTAATTTTGAATATGGACCTTGGATTGATTCGGAGTAAAAACTTTCTCCGGTTTAGATTGGAATAAAGCTCCTTGGTTCGTATACAAATTTTCGAATTATTCGAAAAGTTTCGGATTGTTTCGAAATTGATTTCAATTGGAAACTTTCAATCCGAATAAATATGCGAATTCGAATTGAAAGTTCGGATTTCCCGGATTCATTCGGAGTCAAAGTTCGGATTACTTCTGATTAATTCATATTCACTCGGATTAACCGGATTTATTCGGATTGATTCTGATTAATTCGAATTGACCAAGTTTCTTGGATTCATTCGGATTGACTTTGGATAGGCCTCGGATTAATACAGATTGAAAACTTTTTTCGGCATAGATCGGAATAAAACTGTTTGGTTCGGATACAAATTTCGGAATGATTCGGAAAATTTCGAATTGGTTTTGAAATGAATTTCAATCGCAAACTTTCAATCTGAATAAACCTGGTCAATACGAATCAATCCGAATAATTCCGCCTATCTGAATCAATCCGAATGATTTCGAAAAATTCGGATTCATTCAGATTGACCGAATTCATTGGGATTGAAATTTCGGATTAATTTTGAATGGGCCTAGGATTAATTCGAATTGAAAACTTCCTTCAGATTAGACCGAAATTCTAAAGAATTAAATAGGATTCCAAATTTTTCAATAGGATTCAACAAATATTAATTATTGCGAGCGTAAAGTAGGTGAAGTTAGATTTGCTCTTATGCTAATTAATAATTAGCCATGTGCTCTTAAGGACATATTTATAAACTTAAACCATTTTTGTCACAAATATGTTTAATTTATTAGACATCATAATTAAAACATTGTTCACAATATCTCATATTTCCTTTCCATTACAACAAATATAAAATATCTCAGCTTAAAACGATACAACAATTTTTTCTTCTCATAAGTACTTTCTTCTTTGTAAAATAAAGAATCTTCGGATATATACAAAATATACATTACTCAACAAGAAAAGTAAAAAGTTTCAAAAGAACATATAATGTAAAATTACTATAAGAAAATACAGATAATACGACGTATAAGTATATATACTAAAGTATATATACTAAATAGAATAAAATCTTTAGCATGTTAGATATGTACAATATTATAAAAATAAGCAACTTTAACATTGGTATAAATTTTTAAATGCAGATATTCACACTGTAAGCAAATAGGATGACTATGGAAGCATAATTGCAATTAATTTCGAAAGCTTATTATCTTAAAGGTGTTGGAGCCAAGTTCTAATCTAAAAATTCGATTTCTTCATTTTACTCAACAAATATTAAATTTGGAATTTTTTCCCTCTGTAGAATTAATCAACTTTTAACTAGAATTATGTGTACAGAGCGATAAAATATCTAATTCAAATATTTTTTAAGTAAAATGAAAATATTCAATTTTGAAGTTAAATTTTGAATTCTTCGTTTTATGTAAAAAGTAACGAAATTAAATATTTTTTCGCTCTGTATGCAGTTTTATATTTGAAAAGAGATTAGCACTACAGAGCGAAAAAATATTTATCTATTATTTTCGTTGAGTAAATTGGAGAATGGAATTTTGAGCTTAACACTTGGGTCCAACGCCCTTAATATTCGCATGAAAATAAGTCCTAAATTAAAATGATTCGCGAACCACCTTCAGTCTGCAGGATCTCTTTTCCTTGTGCTTTATACTTTATAGTTTCAATTGAAATGTGCAAAACTATATATATATATATGCTTATAAAAGCAGGAAGTGATATATAATATTATTCCTCTATTGGTTCCCAGTCGTGGTTTTTAAATTACATCTAAGATTTAAGTGGGCCCTTTCAACTTCTATCAGGTACTTTAACATTAACTTTTGGCAGGCACGTGTCTGATTTCGAAGGCTTTATAATACTGTCAGTCTGAAAACAAAAAACTCATAAATTAATCTCATAGAAATAATAATGGAAAATAAATCTTTATATTTCCGTAGACTGAAATATATACCTCTTTGAGTGTTAAACTTTCTGTGCAAGGAATTGCAGAAGCGGATTTCTTTATCAAATTATCATCCATTATAGAACTATCCTTTGTCCTCACTCCAACAAATTGCAAAAGTTCCGTTAATTTTTCAGAGTATTCTCTGTGTCCAGTAACAATCGAACTCAAATCGATATTTTTTACTCGTTCACATTCCACTGGTAATAATCCTGCAACTCCAGTCGTCATTGATAATGTTCTGTATAAGAATTTCAATAACCAGTCGGCTCTGCAAATATTAAAAAAAATGAGTTAATTTTTTATACATAATTTGAATATAACAATTTGAATGCATTTCTAGGGTTTTCTAGTAACCCTTCATAATTACAGAATAATTATTAATTTGTGTAAAAATGACCTGCAATATCCATTGATGATATTTCCAGCAACGACCCTGGAGCATTTTTCCCACTGAGATTTGCTGCTCGTAACAGGGGCACCCAACATTATAGCGTCCTGAACAATACCTTCAGCTCCCCCAACTTCTGCTAATTCTCTCAAGCAATAAAAAATCACACGAGCACCGAGGCTAAATCCAACAAGCGTTACAGGCCTTTTTCCATGTTGTCTTGTTCTCAAAACATTCGCAAGTTCTTTTCCAACTTCTGAACTTCTTCTGCAGCAAACGGACCAAGGATTGTCTATCACCGAGGATATGGAAAGCAAAGCTGCTGGCCAGGTTACAGCTGCCATTAAACCTTAAAAATTTAAATTGTATTAAAAGAAGATAGGTATAACTTTCAATTTCCTATCTTAAAAAAGAGATATTACCAATATATCGAACACATTGTTGTCGAAAACCTGATTGAGATTTTAAAAATATTAATTGATTTCACAATATTTCGAGGAATCTTATGAAATTTTAAAGGATTTTATGAAATTGCCTGAAATTTTAAGTAATTTTCAGAGATTTTACGATATTTCATAGGATATTAAGTTATTTTAACGACTTTTGTGATTTAAAGGGATTTGATAAGATTTTATGGGATTTTAAGTAATTTTAAGGGTTATACGATAGTTTGTAGAATTTGATGGAATTTCATGGAACGTCAAGGAATATCAAGTAGTATTAAATTATTTTACTAAATTTAGGAATTTAGGAATTTGGGGATATAAATTTAAATTTAGGAAAAATTTAAATAAATAAATAAATTTAATAAATTAATACATTATTATTTATTATTATTATTATTAATTATTATTATTTATTTTTATTTATTAATTAATTTAATAAATTAAAATTTTAGGAATTTCACCAGATGTTGAAGGATCTTAAGGGCATTTTAAGATATTGTATGGGATATTAAGTAATTTTAAAGAGTTTTAAAGAATTACAAGGGATTTTACGGAATTTCATGGAATTTTAAATACTTGTAAGATATTTTAGGAGATATTAAATTATTTTAAGGACTTTCAAGGGATTTTACGATATTTCATTGGATTGTCATGAATTTTAAGTAATTTTAAGGGATTTTACAATATTTTATTGGATATTTTTTTCGGTGATTTAATATTTTATGGACTTAACAGATTTCAAGGGATTTACTAGGTTTCATTGGATTTTTAGGAATTTCAGGAGATTTCATGAGATTTCATGTGATTTTAAGTAACTTTGTGGGATTTGATGATATTTTTGTGGATTATAAGTAATGTTAAGGGATTTTAAGGTATTTTATGATAATAAGTAATTTTAAGGACTTTCATTTTCAGAAATTTTAAGAGATTTGTTGAAATTCATTGAACTTTCAAGTATTTTTAAGAGATTTATTGAAACTTAAAGGGCTTTTGAGTAATTTTAAGTAATCTCAAGTGATTTTACGAAACGTAAAGGAATTTCATAATATTTTATAGAATTTGAAGTAATTTTAAGAGATATAACAAAAGATTGTCGAATTTTAGGGAATATCAAGGAATATGAAGTGAATTTATTATATAAAATTTAAAGGAATTTCACCAGGTATGCAAAAACGAGAAATTAATCGCGCGCGGATTATAATTTAAATAATATTATTTGGGCTTGTTATTTTGTAGTTAGAACTTAAATCCAACACTCTTAAAGTCATTATTGTCATTAAAACTATTACCTGATAAAACTGTATATTTCAGAGCTTCTTGTGTGGCAACTGAAACAGCCATGCTGAGAATATATTCTAATGCCTGACCAAGTTCCAATAGATATTTAGTTTCATATTGGACTGCATATTGTTCCCGAGTAATATCTAGAGAATTCCAAGGCCTGACGACATTATCTTCCTTTTCGTCTGTCAACCAACCCGTGACAGCAATTGCAACGTGAAGTTCTTCAGTCATTAATTTTTCATTCAAAGGCACGAAGGTGAATTCCTCGACTTCTCCGACTCGTTTGTTCATCTTGTATCCTGCATAATAAATAAATAATTTCAATAAGAGATGTTTTTTTCATTAGCTATTATTATTTTATTATTTATTAGCTATTATTATTAATATTAATTAATAAATTTGAGCAGAATTTAAACCTGTAAGACCAGCTCCGGCGACCCCAAAAAGAGACCCGATAATCGCAACTCCAGCAGTGGTGCTTATAGCAGCTGCACTCGCACTTCCAAGGATAACACTGAGTCCTGCTCCTATAAAAGGAGCTGCAAGTCCTCCAGTTAATCCTATCAAAGTTCCTCCAGCGACAGTGGCAACTCCGATCGAAGCATATCTCTTTATTTTTCGAATTTTATCCCTTCGATTTACTTCGTCTTGCTCGGATCTGTTTTAAAAAAGTTATATTTTGAAAATAATTTAAAGTTGTTGAAATCATATTCTATCCTCAAAATTCCTCAACAAATATAAATATATTTATTCAATTCAATATTTTTTTGCTCTATTGACAAACTTCTATTTTAAAAAAGAGAAGCACTATATGGAACGAAAAAGTATCTAATTATATTTCTATTATTATATTATTAATTAATAATTATACATATTATTAATTATCTAATTATATCTAATTATATTTATTACCAATATATCGAACACATATTGTTGTCGGAAACCTGATTGGTTTAGAAACTGCGCGAATATATGTGAATATAACGAATTTGAAAACTATCTTCAGATTATTTTCGTTGTCAAAACGATTATTAATAAAACGGTTATACAGAGACAGAAAATAATTTAAAGTGATAAAAATAATTATTTTTATGTGAAAAATAAATGATTAGTGAAGCAAAAAAAAAACATTTCAAAATATATACCTATAAAAGTTGGTAAACATTATTTGAGAAATTAAACAAATTTTAAATTAAACAATAACTTTTCCTGCGTTTTTTTATATCACTTTATAACATATTAATATTTAATAATATATTCGTATATTTATTATTTACAGATCAGTTACCATCAGAATTATGACATTTGTGGGATTATAAAATAATTTTAAGGGATTTGACTATATATTTTGTGTAATTTTCAGTAATTTGAGATAATTTTAAGAGATTTTTAAGTATTTTACGAAATTTCATTAGATTTTAAGGTATTTTAAGAGATTTCATGAGATTTCATGGAATCTTGTAAAATGTTAAGGAATTTAAAAGGGTTTTACAAAATTTATTGTAATTTTAGAAATGTTAAGTGATTTCAAGGCATTTTGAGGAATTTTATGAAATTTTAAAGGATTTTACGAAATTGCATGAAATTTTAAATAATTTTCAGAGATTTTACGATATTTCATAGGATATAAAGTTATTTTAACGACTTAGGGGATTTTAAAGAATTTATGAGATTTCATTAGATTTTCAGGAATTTCCTAAGATTTCATGGGATTTTAAGTAATTTCATGGAATTTGATGATATTTTGCAAGATTCTAAGTGATTTTAAGCAACTTTAAGATATTTTATGAGATGTTTAGTAATTTGAAGAACATTTATTTCCAGAAATTTTAAAGGATTTGGTGAGATTATATTGGATTTTCAAGAATTTTAAAGAATTTAACGAAATTCCATGGAATTTTGAGTAATTTTAAGAAATATCAATTTATTTTGCGAAATTTAAAGGAATTTCATAAGATTTTATAGGATTGTAAGTAGTTTAAAGATAGGTCGTGGAATTTTAAGGAATTTTATGGAACAACAAGGAATATCAAAGATTTTATGGGATTTTGACATTTATGGACATTTATTTCCAGAAATTTTAAAGGATTTGGTGAAATTATATTAGATTTTCAGGAATTTCATAAGATTTCATAGAATTTTAAGTAATTTTAAGAAATATCAATTAATTTTGCGAAATTTAAAGGAATTTCATAAGATTTAATAGGATTTTTATTAATTTTAAGGGTTATAGCGAGATAGTGGAATTTTAAGGAATTTTATGGAACATCAAAGAATATCTAGGAAGATCAAGTGATTTTACGAAATTTAAAGGAATTTCACAAGATTTGGAAGGATGTTAAAGGCATTTTAAGATATTGTATGGGGTTTTAAGTAATTTTAAAGTCTTTTAAGGGATTCAAGGGATTTTACGGAATTTCATGGAATTTTAAATACTTGTAAGATATTTTACGGGATATTAAATTATTTTAAGGACTTTCAAGGGATTTTACGAGATTTCATTGTCTTATCAGGAATTTTAAGAGATTTCATGACAGTTCATGGGATTTTAAATGATGATTTTAAGGGATTTTACGATATTTTATATTTTAGTAATTTTAAGGACTTTTAAGGAATTTAGGGGATTTTACGAAATTTCAGTGGCTTTTCAGGAATTTTTTTTAGAGATTTAATCAGATTTCATGGGACTTTGAGTATAATGAAAACGAAAACTAAACTCACTCTGAAATAACTCCAACATCGTGATTGAGTAATTCTATCAAAGAATGTTCGTAGAGTTCAACTAAATCAAATGGAACTTTTAAAAGCTCTGATATCCTTCTCACGAGAACTCTTTGTCTCGCATCATACTCCCCTTTAAAAATATATATCATTCATTAATTACATATTTTATGATAAAAATTTTTTATTTTCAATTGAATAAAAACGATATCTACAATATTATTTATTTTGAGGTAACAAACCTTTTGCAATCCCTGGTAGGAGTGTAGGGCAAATTAAGATTGATAACTTACGTTATTAAGTACATATATACAATAAAAATATTTAAATATTTAAAATATAATATATTTACCTTCTTGCACACCGATCATAACTAAATGTTGGACAATAGTAATCAGTTTCCCTTTCACAAGCGGATCTTGCATCAAAAGTTGAACATAATTTTCCTGTGTTTGATTGCCTTGCCCTTCTGCTAATGAAAACATTACAGGTTTTATCTTTTCATTTACTCCTAGACTTTGAAATAATAATTCCAGATAACGTCGATTAAAATCCCTATTCCATTCATTTGGAAATAGTTCAGATAAAGTTATCGAGTAAATTGCTGCGTAGGCATAAATTCCTGTTTCCGAAAGTTGGAGCCTACTGACAACTATAAAAAAAAATATTGATAAGTATTTGTATTTCCTTTATTGCTAAAGGCTAAAGCTAAAATATATCTATTAAGAGTGTTGTTGGAGCCAAGTTCTAATATAAAAATTCGATTTCTTCATTTTACTCAACAAATATTAAATTTGGAATTTTTTCCCTCTGTAGGATTAATCAATTTTTAACTAGAATTATACGTACAGAGCGAAAAAATATCTGATTCAAATCTTTTTTAAGTAAAATGAAAATATTGAATTTTGAAATTAAATTTTGAATTCTTCATTTTACGCAAAAAGAAACGAAATTAAATATTTTTTCGCTTTGTACGCAGTCTTATATTTGAAAAAAGATTAGCGCTACAGAGAGAAAAAATATTTATCTATAATTTTTATTGAGTAAAATGGAGAATGGAATTTTAAGCTTTTAACACTTAAAAATAAAATATATGTATACCTTGATTTTTCCGTGCAGACTTGCTACGATTTTTCTCAGAGCTTTCCATAGGGTCTGTTATTTTTAAAAGAAAATAACCAATTGATTTTTTCACATTTGCAACTGATTATATTATTTATATCAGTGACAATCCTTGTCAGTGATTATCAATGTGTCACGAGCTATATATATATATATATATATATATATATACATATAAACAATATATGTACGTCGTACTTTTCCTTGATTTCCTTCTTTAATTCGGTCAATTCACACTATATATAGAAAATACCATTCGACAGAGCATTCGATCATATTCCATTTGTTAACAATTTCGGGAATGAGATATTGTTATGAGTTTTAATTGACTAGAATTAAAGTTATCATTTTACTTCAAGTTTTAATGGAATAAATGACAGGTGGATTGGACGGAGGAAACAGACATTTGTGTGTTGGGTCATGTGGGCGAATGGTCAACAGGGTCAACAGTGACTGAAAAGTTTCATGAAACTTTTGAAACATTTCAAAGTTTCAAAAGTTTCAAATATTAGGGCGGGAAATTTGAAAAAAAATGAAATAAATAAGCAGTTTAAGTAATGAATTAATTGTATAAATATTAAATTAACTTATATTCATAAATTAATAATAAAAAACAATTATAACAATAATAAAATGATCTTTTCATAATTTCGAATCTAAGAGTTGGGTCGATGGCAGAGCTTTGCAGTCGTGTGCAACGTTGATTTATGTAGTTTGTTTTTACAAATATAACGTCATCGAATTTTTAAATAATTTTGTATCGATTGAAAATCGATGTACAGTGGTGTTTGAGAAATTTACAAATAGTGCACGAACAACGCAAGAACAATGACTTCGTTTAATTTCAGCGATATATTTGTAAATGTGTTGAATTAATACTTCAAATATCGAAAGTACTGTATGCATATTTTGAATTTTCCCGCTGCCATCTTTGAAACATTGCAATGATTGCAATACAATCGAATTTCCCAACATTAACCATCGCAATACACTCGACTCCCTCAATATTAACGAAATCTAGACCAGAGGCCCCCGCAATATTAACGAAGTTTCTTTTCTCAAATGTCACATCAATTGCGCATGCATCAAATTAATTGCGCATGCGTATTGCACATAAATACACTCGACTTCCGCAATAGTCACCAAATCTGAATCAGTTGTCCCCGCAATAGTCACCGCATGTGCCGTGGTATCAAGTGGCAATTGAGAGAACAGCTGGTGACTACACTCGAGTCTCTCAAATGTCAACTTCCCAAATCTCAAGTTCTCCCAAATGTCAAGTCAAGTTTCTCTCATATGTCAAGTCCGTTTTTCTCAAATTCCACTTGCAACCACTGCGCATGCGTTGCATTCGGCATCTGATTGGTTTCTATTCGCGCGCAATTTAAAATGCTAAAAAATATTATATTATACGCAATACGCATGCGCAATTGATGTGACTATAGATGATAAAGAATTTCTTGACATTTGGGAGAA
>CAJFCO010017354.1:52233-63172 GCA_904066015.1 Synergus gifuensis | reverse complement strand
GTCATATTCTCGGTCATATAACCTGGATTTAAGTTCTCGAGAATTTAAGAACTCTACCTGTTTATACGACCGTGCTCTAGACATACAGATTTCGTTAATTTTGGGAGAGTCGAATGTAATGAAATATTTCACGAGAGTCGTGAAATATTTATAAATATCTATAAATACATATTTACATAATATATTTATAAATATCTCTCGCGACGAGACCTTGAAAGTTTCATGAAACTTTTCATTGGACCGCAAAGTTGAATGAAATTTTTGAATCCTATCCGATTCCAAAGATTCCGACGCCAGTCACCAGTGGCGCTCGTGACGCAGTGGGCGGGTGGGTCTTTGCCGTGGCGACAGTGGCATCAGTGTTTCCATGTTTGACTGTTTGTATCGATTTGTCTTGTCATGAAGTTTTGTTTTTTGAAAACAAACATCACATTTTTCATGGTATATGTCCATTAAACTATTAATTATACTTCTAATTAGCCTCGAAATTTAAACCCTTTAAATTGTACTCGAAAGCATCAATTTCAACCATGGATTCGTACATTATGCAGGTAAATTTATCTTACATTCTTAAAGTATATTTTGAGGTTATGTTTATATTTCAAACCTTTCAAACAAACCCGTTAAAAACTTCAAAAATGTTAATGACTTTTTATTTAACTAGCAATTATGATACGCGTGTTCTGCGCGCGGTTAATTTCTCGTTTTCACACACCTTTTGCTAGTAGTCAAATTAATTGAGAATTATTAATTCTGAAAATATAAAATCTTGTAATTCTTTATCTACTTTCAGGAATTTCCATAAGTTCTATAAAATTCCCTAAAATCCCTTTATTATCCTTCAAAATTTATTGAAATTCCTTTAAATTTCGTAAATTCACTTGATATTCCTTAAAATTACTCAAAGTCCCATGAAATCTGATTGAATCTCTTAAAATTCTTGAAAATCCACTGAAATTTTTTAAAATCCCTTGAATTCCTTAAAAGTCATTACAATTACTAAATATCCAATAAAATATCGTAAAATCCATTAAAATTATTTACAATCCCATGAAATGTCATGAAATCTTTTAAAGTTCCTGATAAGCCAATGAAATCTCGTAAAATCCCTTGAAAGTCCTTAAAATAATTTAATATCCCGTAAAATATCTTACAAGTATTTAAAATTCCATGAAATTCCGTAAAATCCCTTGAAAGTCTTTAAAAATTCTTAAAACCCCATACAATATCTTAAAATGCCTTAACATCCTTCCAAATCTTGTGAAATTCCTTTAAATTTCGCAAAATCAATTGACATTTTTTTAAATTACTTACAGTTACTCAAAATTCCATGAAATTTCGTTATATTCTTTAAAATTCCTGAAAATCCACTGACCTTTCGTAAAATCTCTTGAATTCCTTAAAAATCATTAAAATTACTAAATATCTTATAAAATATTGTAAAATCCCATGAAATATTATGAAATCTCTTTAAATTCCTGACAATCTAATGAAATCTCGTAAAATCCCTTGAAAGTCCTTAAAATAATTTACTATCCTGTAAAATATCTTACAAGTATTTAAAATTCTGTAAAATCCCTTGAATCCTTTAAAAGTCTTCAAAATTACTTAATATCCCATACAATATCTTAAAATGCCTTTAACATTCTTTAAAATCTGGTGAAGTTCCTTTTTTCATAAAATCACTTGATGTTCCACAAAATTCCTTAAAATTCCACAACCTATCGTTATAAACCTTAAAATTACTAAAAATCCTATGAAATCTTATGAAATTCCTTTCAATTTCGCAAAATCAATTGATATTTCTTAAACTTACTTAAAATCCCATGAAGTCTCAATATATCTCTTAAAATTATTTAATATCATAAAATATCTTCAAGTTGCTTAAAATTACTTAGAATTTCCAAAATATCATAAAATTCCATAAAATTACTTAAAATCACATGAAGTCTTACGAAATCCCGTAAAATTCCTGAAAATCCAATTAATTTGGAGAAAACGAGAAAATATCTAATTCAAATATTTTTTAAGTAAAATGAAAATATTAAATTTTAAAGTTAGATTTTGATTTCTTCGTTTTATGCATTAAGTATCAAAATTAAATATTTTTTCGCTCTACATGCAATCTTGTATTTTGAAAAAAGATTAGCGCTACAGAGCGAAAAAATATTTATCTATAATTTTCGTTGAGTAAAATGGAGAATGGAATTTTGAGCTTAATTAATTTTTAACACTTGGGTCCAACGCCCTTAAAAAACGAAAGATTCAATTGCAAAAGCAAAAAGAATTTGAAGTTGTGGAGGAAGAAAAATCTTTTAAAATTTTTGAAAATTCAATGAAATACAATAAAATCCCTTGAATTCCTTAAAAGTCCTTAAAATTACTAAATATCCCATAAAATATCGTGAAATCCCTTCAAATTATTTAAAATCCCTTGAAATGTCATGAAATTCCTTTTAATTTTGCAAAATCAATTGATATTTCTTAAAATTACTCAAAATTCCATGAAATTACGTTAAATTCTTTAAAATTCTTGAAAATCCAATATAATCTCACCAAATCCTTTAAAATTTCTGGAAATAAATGTTCTTCAAATTAATAAATATCTCATAAAATATCTTAAAGTTACTTAAAATTACTTAAAATCTTCCAAAATATCATCAAATTCCATAAAATTACTTAAAATCCCATAAAATCCTGAAAATCCAATGAAATATCGTTAAATCTCTTGCAAATTATTTTAAATTACATGCAATTTAGTGTTTAAATTTTAAATACCTTGAAATACCGCGAAATCTCATAATATTTCTAAAATCTCAATAAATTTCGTAAAACTCTTTTAAATTTCTTGAAATCTTAAATTCCATGAAATCTTATTAAATCTCTTAAAATACCTTAAAATTGAATAAAATTTAGTAAAATGCCTAAAAATATCCTAAAATTTTCTCAAATTACTTAAAATTCTACAAAATATATATTCAAATCCCTTAAAATTACTTTATAATCCCATAAAATCTCATAATTTTGATGGTAACTGATCTGTAAATATACGAATACAATATTATTAAATATTAATATATTACAAAGTGATATAAAAAAAACGCAGGAAAAGTTATTGTTTAATTTAAAATGTGTTTAATTTCTCAAATAATGTTCACTAACCTTTATAGGTATATATTTTTTAATGTTTTTTTGCTTCACTAACCATTTATTTATTACATATATATGTTTTGTAATTTTAATAATTTACCTTTGTAAACTTGCAATTCACTCAACTATTATTTTATTTTTTAGCTTCGTCGAGTTTGGCTGAATCAGGATGGAGAACAACTATCGGTAAATTAATCATATCAAAGTTTATTTAACTTTTCTAATTTATTTTACGACAATTAATAATCGCATTTTTATGATTTTTTGTTGTAGAATTTGTTATCCTTGCGTCACAGTCACATAAACATTCCTCAAATCACTTCCGAAGCAGCAATAACGAGAGCGATGGAACACTTATCATCACCATTTGATGATTTAGTCATGTATCACCTCAAGTAATTTTTCATTTTTAATTATAATCTACTCTAGTAAATAAGTTTCATCTCTAAATTTTTAGAAAGACATTCAGGCGTTAAATTGACTCATTATTTATCTTTCTAATTTTCAGAACCTTGTCGTCAGCGAATAAGGACGATCCACTGACGACCTACAATCATCAAAGTGCAGCAGTCCAATCTCTGACGAAAATTCTTCAGTTACAAAAGGAAGAAAATTGGATGCTGCCTGTTATGAATGTGATGTGTCTAGAATTAAGATTACTCGCAGTTCGAGCCGAAAACACAAAGGGTAATAAACCCTTGAAACCTGGAGAAGTTCTCGAAAAATGTGCAGAATGTTTAATGGGTTGCTTTCGAGTTTGTGCTGCGGATAATCGAAGTTCCGAAGGGGATACGAAACGATGGGGAATGCTGGCACTTGTAAATCAACTCTTAAAGGTCTATTTTAGAATTAACAAATTACATTTGTGTAGACCTTTAATCAGAGCTATAGAATCTTCAGCCTACAAGGATAATTTCGCCTTAGCACAACAAGTAACTTACAAGTTTTTCACTGGTCGAACTGCTATGTTTGACAGCGATTATAAAACTGGTAAGTGGTTCTTAATTAATTAATTATATTATCAATTATTTGAATATTTAGGATTGATTTTCATATATTCATGTTTATTCTATTCAATAAATGTTTACTTTCAGCCGACGAACACTTAACCTTCGCCTTCGAACACTGCCACAAACATTCTATAAAAAATAAGAGATTAATCCTAACATATCTCGTACCAGTAAAAATGTTACTAGGCCACATGCCAAAGAAATTTGCCCTCCAAAAATATAATTTAATGCAATTCTGGGAACTAGTGGAGGCAGTAAAGAATGGAGATTTACGCAGTCTGGAAGAAGTTATGAACAAGCATGAGATGTTTTTCATCAGAGCAGGGATTTATCTAATAGTGGAAAAACTGAAAACAATCGCCTATAGAAATCTGTTTAAAAAAGTTTATCTGGTATTGAACACTCATCTAATACCAATCGAGACTCTGCTCACGGCTCTCGAAATGCACGGAGTTGAAGATATTGACATGGACGAGACTGAGTGCCTTGTTGCAAATTTAATTAACGAGAAGAAAATCAAAGGCTACATCTCTCATCAGCACAAGAAGCTTGTTATTTCGAAACAGCTTCCTTTCCCTCAGTTATCTTCCATATCTTAATATGAAAAATTTTCTTTAAATTATATATATTTAATGTAATATTAAGGAAGCATATGTCTATAAAATAAAAAAAATTATTAATCAGAAAGGTTAATAAAAGGAAGATTTTTCATTAAAGTTTTTAATCTAGTTGAATCTAGTTATTTTTTCACATTGTACAGAATGTGAAACCAATCATTAGAAAAACCTATGAAATTAGAAACCCTAGAAACCGATTCAAATTATTAAAACTATAAAATCTTTAAGGGTGTTGGACCCAAGTGTTAAGCCTAAAATTCCATTCTCTAATTTACTCAAAGAAAATTATAGATAAATATTTTTTTGCTCTCTAGCGTTAATCTTTTTTCAAATATAAAACAGCGTACAGAGCGAAAAAATATTTAATTTCGATACTTTTTGCATAAAACGAAGATTTTAAAATCTAATTTCAAATTTCAATATTTTCATTTTACTTAAAAAAGATTTGAATTAGATACTTTTTTCGCTCTGCACGCATAATTCTAATTAAAAATTGATTAATTCTGCTGAGAGAAAAAATTCCAATTTTAATATTTTTTTCTCTGCAACACTACGTCTACATTTATTGAGATATCAAATTGAAAATTTCTAAAATTGAAACTAAAACATTAAGGTACAGTTATCTGGTCCTAAATATTGACATTTATAAAAAGGAAATTTTGTCAAAATTTTTTTTTTTATTTTTACAAAAATTTAAGACCAGATAAACATACCTTAGTATATTTTCTTTAATTTTAGAAATTTTCAATATGATATCTCAATAAATGTAGACGTAGCGTTGCAGAAAAAAATGTCGGTAAGTTAGGGATCGGGTAAGTCTTACATGGCCTTAATTGACAAAGTACTTTAAGTCTTTAAGACAACTAAAATTTAAGAAAATTCTCAATAAATTGTTCTTCTTTAATAATAGAAAAAGCATTCTTAATTATTTAATTAATTAATAATTATAAAAAGAGCAATTTAAAGAATTTAATCATATTTTTATGTCCTGATTTAGTTTAAGGTTGAATTCAATTGCATCCCCGTAAAATAGTAGGGTTCCGTCGGGCGCCGTCGAGCGAGAAAAGTAAAATCTTCTGCCGTCAATATAAAATCAGTGGAAAATGCCAAAAAATTGCCGTAAGAACTTTTGTGAGATTTTAAGGAATTTTACGAAATTTCAGTATTTTAAGATTTAATGAAATTTAATGAGATTTAATCGAATTTTGAATAATTTTTAGAGATATTTCATGAGATTTCATGGGAATTTAAATAATTCCGGAAATAATCCCAAAAATTTCTATTTCTTCATTTTAGTCAACAAATATTAAATTTTGAATTTTTTCCTTGCTGTAGAGTTAATAAATTTTTAACTAAATATTATGCGTACAGAGCGAGAAAATATGTAGTTTAAATATTTTTTAAGTATAAAATGAAAATATTGGAGAATGGAATTTTGAGCTTGGGAGCGGAGATTTTTTATAGGGAATTCTATGGTTATCTAAATTTTGTGTGAATTTTCCTTACCCCGAAGATATCATCGTTTAAATCGGGGTATAAATGCATGTTTTGATTATATTCCAATGAATGTATCAAAACAAGGTTAATGAAATATTCCCATAGACAAAATTCCTATCCAAGTTAATCCGATCCAATCCGAATTCTAAACTCAAATTCCTATATGAATCAATCCGAAGTCTAAACCAAAATTTGGATTGAAAATTGGATTCGGATTAACTCGAATTTTCATTGAGATTGAAAAATGAGGAGCAAATGGGGAAAGAAGATACAAAAAAAAGTGTGTCTAAAAATGACTACCAAATGATTCACTCGCAAAGAAACAACCACACAGAAGACTCCCTTATTTTTATTAATTACACTTACATTTAAAACCTCGACGAATAATCCATTTGTTTTATTATGAAATTTACATTTCTTTTGCTTTTGCGATAATCCCTCATCAATGGTTCTCCAACTATAAGCAGTGTACTGAAAAAGAGAATAAATTTTTTTATGATTTAAAGGAATTCAAAAAAAAAAATAATTAAGACTCAGACATGTAATTTCACAATATTTCTAAATATTTCAAAAAATTTTTAATGATACTAGCAGACCAACACGTGCGCTACGCGCACTATTATTTATTTAATTTCTTACAATTTCAAGTCATTAAAAAATCAATGAAATTTTTCTGATTCAAATTCAGAGAGTAGGTTTGAAACAACAATTTAACCGAGATTTTAGGGACATTTCATTACATCATTTTTTGGAGAGGTATTTCAAGAGATTTCTATGAATTTTAATGAATTTTGACCATTTTCAAGTGATTTTTACGAAATTCTAAAGATTTTTAGGATTTTAAAAAAGATTTCATAGAATTTTAGGGTATTTCAGGATATTTCGCGAAATTTTAACGGAATTCATGAAATTTCAAGAGCATTTTTAAAGCTAAAAAGGGATTAAAAATTTTTTGAAATTTTTAAGAATATTAAGAATATTAAGAATATTAAGTGATTTGAAAAGGTTTCTGAGTGTTTTAAGAGATTTTAAGGGATTTTAAATCCTATTGTGAAGTTTCCAGGAATTTTAAGACATTTCGAAAGGTTTCAAAGAATTTTAAGGGACTTTAAGGAATTTTAAATATTACAATGAAATTACCTGGAATTTTAAAAGAAATCAAGAGATTTTTTAATAATTTTAAGGGATTTTCTTATTTTTAAAAGATTTTATAGAATTTTCAGGATTTCATGGAATGTAACGAGATTTCTAATAATTTTAATGGATTTTAAAGGACGTAAAGAGACTTTAAATGTTATTGTAAAATTTAAAGCATTTCAAGAAGTTTCTGATGGGAATATTAAAAGGTTTTCATCAATTTAAAAAGATTTCAAGAGATTTTTATGAGTTTTAAAATATTTTATGAGGTTTAAAGGATTTTAAAGTTTTTCAGATAATTTTATTGAGGGATTTCAAAAGAATTTCTATACATATATGGTTTTTATAAGAATTTGTATAATTTAAAAGGATTTCGAATTTTGTGGTAAAATTGTAAGGGATTTTATTAGATTGTTCTAGTTATTAGAAGATTTTGTAGTATTTTTAAGGATTTCATGAAATTTGATAAGATTTCTAAGAATTTTAAGAGATTCTAAATGTTAAGAAATTTAAAGAGTTTTTTAAAATGAATTTTTAGAGATTTTTGTTAATTTTGACATAGATTTCAAGAGATTTGTGATTTTAATTATTTTTGTGGATTTTTAAGGGATTTCAAGAGGTTTTTGGGAGTTTTAAGGAATCTTGACGAATTTTAAGCAATTTCGAAGGTTTTCATGAAATTTTAAGTGATTTGAAAAGGTTTCTCAGCGTTTTAAGAGAATTTAAGGGATTTTAAATCTTATGATGTTTCGAGGAATTTTAAGAGATTTCAAAGGGTTTCAGAGTATTTTAAGGAACTTTAAGGTATTTTAAATATTGTAATATAATTGTGAGGAATTTTAAAGGAAGTCAAGAGTTTTTTATAATTTTCAAAATATTTTATGGAATTTTAAAGAATTTTGTGAAATTTTATGAGATTTCTAACAATTTTAAGGGATTTTATGATCTTTAGAAGATTTTATAGAATTTTAAGGATTTCATGAAATTTTATAAAAGATTTCAAGAGAGTTCTATGAGTTTTAGAGTATTTTATGGGGTTTAAAGAATTTTAAAGTTGTCAGGTAATTTTATTGATTTCTCTAATTTTTAAAAGATTTTGTAGAATTTTTAAGGATTTTATGGAATTTGATAAGATTTCTATAGACTTTAAGAGATTTTAAATGTTAAGAAATTTTAAGATATTTTTAGGAATTTGTAAAAATTTTTACGAGTTTCAACTTGGATTTCAAGACATTTATGATGTTAATCGTTTTTGTGAATTTTTGAAAGATTTCAAGAGGTTTTGGGGAGTTTTAAGAAATCTTAACGAATTTTAAAGTATTTCGAAGGTTTTTCTGAAATTTTTCTGCGCCATTAGTTTGTTTTTCTTCTTTCAACTTCAAGTCATTCAAAAGCCAATCAGGTTTGCAACAACAATGTAAGCGAGATTTTCGAGACATTTTGTGACACCACTTTTTTAAGATAGGAGGATTGAAAAATTATTTTGAAAGTGTTTTGGTCATTTGTTAAGGAATTTCAAAATTTCATATAGAATTTTCAATAATTTTAAAAATATTTCTTGGTAATTCTAGGAATTTAAAAATATGTAAAAGAATTTTGATAAAATTCTGAAAATTTCTTGGAATTTTCCGTAATTTTGAAAGATATAAAGTAACAAATAAAAACCTTCGTGGCCATAAAATCACATAAAAAACCCACAAGTGTAACTCAAGTGCCGCATTCGAAACAAAAGGATTTTCTAAAACTGGTAGATCATCTGTCTCTCTTTTACCCCCCGATTTTATTTTCTGTCACATCTTATTGTAAAATTGTAAAATTGAAAATAATTGAAAATTATTATATGAAAATAATCTTATTGTAAATTGTAAAATTGAAAATAATTATTTTCAATTTAACAATTATACAATGTAACTTCAAAACAAAATTCTTGATATTCAAACAAATTTAAATTTAAACGTCCAAAATTGCAAATAAACCATTTTGATTAAGAATGTTTATCCCACTTTTACAAACAATATTTTTTTTTTGACTCTTTACTTTCAGCTGCTCAATTAAATAAATTTTTATCAATTTCTACAAAATTATTAGAAATCTTGTTTAAAGATAGGGTAGCAAGTACTTTCTTCTTTATTTTAGAATAAAAACAATATTGAAAAAATTCATTCACAAGTTTTTTCAAATGAGAATTATATAAAATGAGAAAAATAAATTAGAAGGTTTTTTTCTATACTTTTAAACATACCGATTTTTTTACAGTTAAATCAGAAGTCTCGTCAGTCAATATCCAAAGGTCGCCATGCTCCTCTTCTATAATATACGTCTTAATAAGATGACTTCCATTTTCATGGTGATATTTCCTTTTTATGCACATAAAATCGATCTATGTCCTATAAATATAACAGAAACAAAAAAATTAATAGTCAATTTTATTATTTATTATTTTACATTTTATAATTTATTATTCAAACAAATTCCATTTGTTTAAATAATTTTTTTTCAAAAATACGTTTGTCTTTATAAAAATTACTACTATTGCTCTAATGGAATATTTATTAACAATGTTTAATTAATTTTCAATTATTTAAACAATATCGAGCGCGAAGCCTTGATGAGAATGTGCTCCTTAAGGTCGATAGAACCTTAAGTAAATTAGTTAACTTTTGCATTCAAAGCTGTAATTTAATTTAATTTAAATTTAATTTAGTTAAATTTTTAAAAATATATAAAAATATAAATTACAAATATAAAGAAATAAATTAAAATATAAAAATATAAATTATATATAAAAAATATATAATTTAATTAAATTTTTAAAAAAACATAGTTTCAAGTGTCCTGTAAGGCGCAAGCTTCAAATTTTCGAAAAAGCTCGAATTTTTGAAAAAACCATTTTTTAAACAACTGAAATTTATTTAAACAAATGAAAACCATACTTTCAATGTTAATAAATATTCCATTAAATCAGTGGTAATAATATTTAATAAGAAAAAAAGAATTTTCGGAAAAAAGAATTATTTAAACAAATTCAATTTGTTTAAATAATTGAAAATTAATTAAACATTGTTAATCAATATTCCATTAGACCAATAGTAGTAATTTTTATTCAAGGTGATATCCCATGCATCCGCAATGTGTTGCGTTATAGTTAGAGTGAAAAAGACAAAAGAATACTTCTCTTTTACTCTCACTACCAGCCAACGCAATGCGGATTCACGGGACGCCATTGCTGCACATATCGTCATACTATGTGTGATAATATGAGTGAAAGAGATAAAATTAACTATTTTATTAATCAATTTTTTAAATGCAATACTTAATATCACAATCAATAAATAATTATATGAAAGGAGATTTAAGTACGTTATAAACTGTTGTTACATCCCCGACGCTTTACGAAAATCAGCGGCTATAAAATAATATATAAACAAAAATATTCTGCGAGCATTTTACTTACTTCGAGATCTGGATCATGAAACCAAAGATATTATAATATTATAATTCAATATTATATTCAATTATACATAATAA
>CAJFCO010017354.1:40562-51833 GCA_904066015.1 Synergus gifuensis | reverse complement strand
AACTAGAATTATATGTGTAGAGAGAAAATATATATATAATATATTAATTATATTATTAATATTAATTATTATTAATAATAATTATAATATAATAATATTAATTATTATTAATATTTATCTTTGATTTTACTAAAAAAAAATTTAAATTAGAAATTTTTTCTCTCTATACTTATAATTCTAGTTAAAAATTGATTAATTCTGCAGAGAGAAAAAATTCCAATTTTAATATTTGTTAAGTAAAATAAGGAAATCGAGTTTTGAGATTGAAACTTGGCTCCAACACCCTTAATCTTAAAATATTTTGAGGTCACGTCATACTGATAAATCTGCGGCTCGTTTTAAATATTTTTTTTAGGCCAAATAGTTAAGCAAGGTATGTAGCTTAGAATTATTTCTAGACAACTCGTTATTGATAATTGCGAATACACTGAAGTCTCTCAAATGTCAACTTCCCAAATGTCAAGTGCCTCTTCCTCAAATTCCACTTGATAACCATTGCGCACGCGTTGCGCTTGGTATCTGATTGGTTGTTATTCGCGCGTAATTTAAATAGCTAAAAAATATACGCAATACGCATGCGCAATTGATGTGTCTATTGAGAATGTGATAAAATAATAAAATTATTTATAATATAAAATTATAATATAATATTTATAAATATTATAATTATTATAATAAAATATATTTATAACATAAATTATATAAATATGTTATTAATTAATAACTTAATAATTAATAATTAATAATAATTATTAATTATAATTATTAATTATTATAATTATTTAATTAATAACTTAATAACTTATTAATTAAATAATATTAATAATTCAATTATATAATATAATATATTATTTATATTTATAAATTATATAAATATTATATAGATTAATATTATAATTACTATAATAAAATAATAATAAAATACTACAATATTATGTGACTATTGAGAATTTCTTGACATATGCCAGAAGTTCTCCCAAATGTCAAGAAATTCTTTATCTCATGATTAATTGCGCATGCGTATTGCATATAATATAATATTTTCTAGCATTTTCAATTTCGCGCTAATAGTAACCAATCAGATACCAAGCGCAACGCATCCGTAGTAGTTATCAAGTGGGATTTGAGGAAGAGGCATTTGACATTTGAGAGAAAAATGACTTGACATTTGGGAGAACTTGAGATTTAGGAAGTTGACATTCGAAAGACTCGAGTTTAAATTGTCACTGCTGTACATCTTCTCCAGGAATACGTTCTGTTTTACCAACGAAGAGCGGGACGGTGTCGTATTTTTGTTTTTTGTGAGCAAAACTAGCAAAAGGCGACGAAGAGCGGAGAAATCACGAAAGTGGAGTCGCTTAACTAGTGTCGGTTACTTGTCGCAGTTGTCGTTATAGTGAAACCAGTTGACCAGTTGAGAATTGAAACCTGCATATCATTTTTTATCCGCGTTGAGACAACTCGTCAGTCATCAAAAAAGGAAGTTCGAGTGCATCTGGCGATAAAAATCCTTGTTAGAAAAACGGTTCGAAATCATTAAAATGTCATGATATCGATTGAGTGCGTGATTGGTTAAACTAGAGTTAGATGCAAGTATGGCCGCCCTGCCGTCACCAACACAGGTATATTCTAATTTTTATATTAATATCGCAAAAATGACCTCGTCTCAGGTGAATATTCAAAATCAATTATGTCCAGAGAATTGAACTTTTCTTTTTCTGAAACGATTTCCCTGAATCTCAGTGAAATCCGCAAAATGTCCGAATACGTCCTCACCGCGACCGTTTTTGACTCTCTCTGTCAGATAGACATTATAAAAATTTCTCGTAAAGTTCTCCAGGTCGATATTAGATTGCAAGTGTCCCCGAAGTAGAGATTAACGTTCCTCTCAACCTGGATTTCATCGGCCCTTTTGTCGATTCCGGATTCGCGAAAATTTTGGGGATGGTGGGCGTTTTACGATGTCCGCTCCTTGGCGATCTTGTTTATAATGACAATTTGTGTCGAGGTCATTTTTGTTGTTAGAGAAAAGAGGGTAGCATTAAAATAGTTTAAAAGCTGAGAGATTCTAAACTAAGTGATGAATTTGCAGGTGGCTGGAAGCCATGCCGCCATATATGAAGCCTATTACAAACAGGTATGTTACTTATTTCGTCGCTTTTGCTTATCATTGAATTTGATAGGTGTCGTACAATTAGTTTTGAGTCATTCTCGATATATTAGGTAAACGATTAAATTATTGATTCTTCTAGTGGCCAGGCTACTACGTATAAAATTTTTTTCTTTCATCAATTCGTTTAGAAATTTAACTGATTTGAAATTTAAAGGTTAGAACCAAGGAGTTGACAACTCGACGAATACTTCTCTGACTTTAAGATATTTCAATGACTTCAGAATATTTTTCACGGACTTCAGGAGATTTGAAGGAAATTTAAATGAATTCACGTGACTTCAATTGAATTCTTGTAATTTTATGTGACTTTGATATGAGTTCAAATCACTTCAAAAGATTTCACTGACTTCAGGAGATTTAAAGAAAATTTAAACGAATTTACGTGACTTCAGGTGACTTCAAATGACTTCAGATATTTCGGGAGATTTCACGAGTTTCAACCCCTCGGTTGGAACATAAAACCAACACTCTTAATTAATTCTATTTATTTTAATTTGATATACCAGAAGTTTTGATCGTTCAAGTGAATGAAATATTTTTTCTCAATTCTATTTTATCCAGAAATATTGTTCCAATTCAAAATAACAACACCCACTACAAGTTTATTTCATACTGAATTATTTTTAATGCAAATTCAGGGTGGTCACATAGGGAAGTCGGAGAAATGTCAGGGAAAATAGAAATTGACATTTATGTTAACTATGTAATTTTTGTTGTATTAAATATATAACTTTTATAATTTATTTAACAAATTTTAGAAACTATCCAAAGATTTCGAAGGATTATAAATAATTTCTAGGTATTCTCTGAGATTCTCTAGGTTTCTAATGATTCCAAGAGATTTTCAATAATTTAGAAAAATTTTAAGAGGTTTCTAGGAATTTTAAGAGATTACAAGAGATTTGTATAATATTTAAAAATTTAGTTCAATTTTAAAAGGACTTCATGAAATTTTAAGAGATTTTTAAGAAAGTTTAGGGAATTCAAAGAATTTTAAGGAATTTTAAAGTTCTTTGAGAAATTTAAAAGGATTTCACGAGATTTTTATGATTTTCTAAAGATTTTGTGGAATTTTAGGGAATTTTGAAAATTTTTCAAATACTATAAAGGTTTTTTATGCATTTTAAGGGATTTGAAAGTTTTTCGTGGAATTATAAAGGATTTTAAGAAACTGGTAAGAATTTTAAGAGATTTTAAGGAATTATAAATATTCTCTTGAAATGTAAAAAGATTTCAAAACGTATAATATTTATAAGATTTAATATATAATAATTATTTTAATATTTATTTTAATATTTATTTAATATTTATTTAATATTTATAATTTTTAAAAGATTCAGTTGAATTTTAAAAGGACTTCATGAAATTTTAAGAGATTTTTAAGAAAGTTTAGGGAATTCAAAGAATTTTAAGGAATTTTAAAGTTCCTTGAAAAATTTTAAAGGATTTCACGAGATTTTTATGATTTTCTAAAGATTTTGTGGAATTTTAGGGAATTTTGAAAATTTTTCAAATACTATAAAGGTTTTTTTCGTAATTTAAGGGATTTGAAAGTTTCTCGTCGAATTATAAAGGATTTTAAGAAACTCGTAAGAATTTTAACAGATTTTAAGGAATTATAAATATTCTCGTGGAATTTAAAAATATTTTAAAAAGCTTGTAAAAATTTTAAGAAATTTTAATTATTTTAAAGTGATTTTAAAGAATTTAAATTTTCCTCATGGAATTTTAAAGGATTTCACAAAATTTTTATGATTTATAAAAGATTTTGTAGAAGTTGAAGGGTATGTGATACTTTACCATAAGAGCAATTTAGTTTCCGTACCTTTACGTTCGCAATAATAAATATTTTTCATAAATATTAAATAAAATATGAAATAAATATTTCATGAATAAATATTCGTTTAATACAGACGGACGTAAATGGCCTAGTTTTAGTGAAAAATATTTATTATTGCGACCGTAAAGTTGCGGAAACTAAATTGCTCTTATGGTAAAGTATCACATGCCAGAAACTTTCAAGAATTTTAAGAAATCTGTACGTATTGTAAAGGATTTTAAAGTTTATCGTGAAATTCTAAAGGATTTTAAGAAGATTTTAAAAATTGTAAGTAGTTTTGACATTTTAAAAATTATTTTAAGGAAATTTAATAGTCCTCATAAAATTAAAAAAAATTTCAAGTAATTTTTGATTTTTAAAAGATTTTATGAGATTTTTTATTATGAATTTCAAAAGATTTCAGCGAATTTTAAGGAATTTCAATAGGTTTCCAATAACTTAAAAAAATTTCGATGCATTTTAAGAGATTTTAAAATTCTCGTGGAATTTAAAAATATTTAACGAGATTCTGAAAATGTTTTATGGAATTTTGAAGAATTGCAGGAAATACTCAGAGATTTTGAGTAATTTTAAAAGATTTTGAAGTTTTTCTTGGCATTTAAAGTATTTCAAAGGATTTTGAGGAATTTTAAAAAGATTAGTGAAAATTGAAGGGATCCCATAAAATATTAACAAATTTGAAAGGATTTCATGGAATTTTAGGATTTTTTTGTAAATTCGAGAAATTTTTACGAATGTTAAATGTTGTGAAGTGATTTTAAATTTCAAAAAATTTAAAGTGATATTTTACGAAATTTTTCAAAAATTTCAATAGTATTATTATTGAAAATTTATACGTATTTTTAACACTTTTCTGTCAGGGAAATTTGTCTGAAAATCGGGGAAAAGTCATGGAAATGTCAGAAATTCAAAAATTGAATTTTGTGGCCACCCTGAAATTTATCAGTATTTTAAAACTGATTCTAGTTTAAAATACAATCATTACAAAAACTCGTTTATTTGAACGTTCAGCACTTTTCAGTCATTTAATTTCTTAATTCTCACTTTAAGGTTGATCCCAATGGACATGGAAGGATCGAGGCTCTGGATGCTGCTCGATTTCTTAAGAAATCCCAGCTCAGTGACATCATTCTCAGTAAAATCTGGGATATGGCAGATCCCCAATCACGAGGGTTCCTCGACAAACCCGGATTTTTTGTATCCCTTAAGCTCTGCGCCTTAGCACAACAAGGACGCGACCTGAGCATGGCCAACATGAATTTGGAAATACCTCCTCCAAAAATGGTAATTCGTATAAAATTAAAATTTAATATTTTAAACAACCAATTTTTCTCGAATTTTCTAAAACCATATTTCGCTACTTTAATACAATTTTTTGTAACTATTTTACAAATATTTTCAGGGCGAGCTTCCAAAGATTACACCACAAAAACCTGTTGTGACAACCCAGCCATTGATATCCGCTATCAGCAATGGCGATTGGTCCATCAAACCTACAGAACGTGCGAAATACGATCAACTTTTCGATAGCCTTCAACCATCCAATGGTTACATCCCCGGAACTAAAGTCAAGAGCGTATTAATGGATAGTAAATTGCCTCTAGATACTCTTGGCAAAATCTGGGATCTCGCTGACATGGACAAGGATGGCATGCTTGATAGGCACGAATTCATTGTGGTAAGTAATTCATTAAGGGCATGTGACACTTCATTTTACTTGACAAATATTATAATTCAGGGTGGCCATATGTCAGGGAAGTCAGGGAAGTCAGGGAAATGTTAGGGAAATGTGAGTAGTTGTCAGGGAAAATAGAAATTGACATTTACGTTAACTATGTTATTTCTGTCGTATTACATATACAACTTTTATAATTTATTTAACAAATTTTAGAAACTATCCAAAGATTTCGAAGGATTATAAATAATTTCCAGATATTCTCTGATATTCTCTAGGTTTCTAATGATTTCAAGACATTTTCAATAATTTTAAAGGATGTTAAGAGGTTTTTAGGAATTTTAAGTGATTACAAGAGATTTATATAATATTTAAAAGATTTAGTTGAATTTTAAAAAGACTTCATGAAACTTGTAAGAAACTGTAAGAAGCTTGTAAGAATTTTAAGAGATTTTAAGGAATTATAAATATTCTCGTGTAATTTAAAAAGATTTTAAAAAGATTGTAAAAATTTTAAGAAATTTTAATTATTTTAAAGTGATTTTAAAGCATTTAAATTTTCCTCATGAAATTTTAAAGGATTTCACAAAATTTTTATGATTTATAAAAGATTTTGTAGAGGTTTAAGGAATTTCAAGAGTCTTTCCAGAATTTTAAGAAATCTTTACGTATTTTAAGGGATTAAAAAGTTTTTCGTGAAATTCTAAAGCATTTTAAGAAGCTTGTAAAAATTGTAAGTAATTTTGACATTTTAAAAATGATTTTGAGGAATTTTAATAGTCCTCATAGATTTTAAAAAAAGTTCAAGTCATTTTTGATTTTTAAAAGATTCTGTAAGATTTTTTATTTGAAGAGTTTTTTTTAGAAATTTTAATGCACTTTAGGGAATTTTAAAGATTTTCAGGAGATTTTTATAATTTGTAAACGATTTTGTAAAATAATTGTGAAGAATTTCATGAGATTTTAAATATTGTAGTGAAATTTTAAGATATTTAAAGATTTTTTAGGAATTTCAAAAGATTTCAGCGAATTTTAAGCAGGGTGGCCACATGTCAGAGAAGTCAGGGAAGTCAGGGGAAAAAAAGTTTGTCAGGGTAATCAGGGAAATGTCAGGGAAAATAGAAATTGAAATTTTATACTATGTTATTTTTTCATATTACATGTTAGCTTTATAGCTTGTAGTTATTATAGCTTTTATAGTTTATTTAACAGATTTTAGAAGGTTTCCAAGGATTTTGAAGGATTATAAAGAATTTCCAGGCATTCTTTGATAATATCTGGGTTTCTAATGATTTTCAATTAATTTTAAGGAATTTTAAAAGGTTTCTAGGAATTTAAAGGAATTACAAGAGAGTTTTATGACATTTAAAAGATTTCGGGGAATTTGAAGGGATTTCATGAAATTTTAAGAGATTTTTACGTATTTTAAGAGATTTTAAAATTTTTTATGGAATTGTAAAGGATTTGAAGAAGCTTCTAAGAATTTAAAAATATTTTGACATTTTTAAAATGATTTTAAGAAATTTAAATTTTCCTCATAGAATTTTAAACTTCAAAATTTATTTTTGATTTTTAAAAGATTTTGTGAAATTTTAAAGGATTTCATGGAATTTTAAGAGATTTTAAGGAATTTAAAATATTCTTGTGGAATTTTAAGGAATTTCAAGAGGTTTTATAAAATTTGAAGAGACTTTTACTTGTTTTGAGGGATTCAAAAGTATCTCTTGGAATTCTAGGAATTTTATGAAGCTTGTAAGAATTTTTAGAAATTTTGACATTTTAAAAATCATTTTAAGGAATTTAAATATTCCTCATGGGATTTAAAAAAATTTCAAAAGTTATTTTTAATTTGAAGGGATTTTAAATGATTTTCAAGCATTTCAAGGGATTTCGAAAAAATTTTTAATATTTTCGAAATTTTTATGAGATTCGAAAAGGCTTTAAAGGGTTTTTAAAGAATTTCAAGAAATTTCAATAGCTTTTAAATGATTTCAAAATATTTAAAAGTATTTCAAAGGATTTTAAAGTATTTCAAGGAATTTCACTATGTTTTAAATGATTTCAAAAAGAATTCAAGGAGCCTAAAGATTTTGAAGATATTTCAAGACATTTTAGGCGTTTCTGGGAATTATTATTATTTTTTTAGATTTTTAGATTTTTTTAGATCATTGAATTTTAGAAAAATTCGTGGAATTTGAAGGATTTTCTGAAATTAAAAAATATTGTTGAGAAATCTGAGAAAATTTAAAGGATTTTAAGGTATTTTAAAGTTCCTTATGAAATTTTAAAGAATTTCAAGGAATTTCAATAGCTTTCAAGTGATTTTTAAGTATTTTTAAAAAGATTTAATTGAGTTTCAAAAGATAAATGGGGGTCAGGTGGTCAGACGGAGATAAATGGCCCAATTTTAGCAAAAATGTTTATTATTGTAATGACTATATGCCTTTAACTAATACCGATTTCAATCCAAGGTTTCATTTTTTTCGTACATTTGTATGTAATGTCCCAATGATAATTAAATATGGCCTTCGTGATCTTCGTCTTCTTATAACGGGACTTTGAGATTTATGCAAAAATTACTATTAAAAGTAACTGCACTTTAACACAAACAATTATAATCCATAGAAAGATAAAATGAAAGAAAATATATTTGGAAATTTATGCTGAACATTTTTATTACTCATCTTTTTAATACAGTTGGGTTTACAGTTAAGAAATTATTAAATTAAAGTAGAAAAGATTAAATGGTAAAACGATAATAGCATAATAGCAGGAATAAAAAATAACATCTTATAAAGTTGAAAACAGTTGAACTACTTAAAAGAAATGACGCAAAAGAATATTTTAAAAGAATTAACCGATTTATAAATCCAGAAGAGCAGAATAGAATTTGTGTATTAATAATTTAGAAGTGAAGCGTTAAAGGAAATGTGATAACTTAAGTTTTGAAACTATTTTAATCTTCTCTAGTATTTATATCGAGGGTAATTATCTCTCTGTTTGATATTTTTCCATGAAATTGATAAAAAAAAATGTGGACCTAGTAGAAAACTCGCCATTCCGAATTAATCGTTAACTTTCTACCATTGATAATAACCATTACTAAAAATTGTGCAGGCGATGCACTTGGTGTACAAGGCACTGGAGAAATACGCGATTCCCAACGCCTTGCCACCGGAATTGATGCCTCCAGGCAAAAGAAAAGACATAATGCTAGAGTCCAAGTCTCCAGTTCCACCGATAGTAGGTCCACCGCCCATACCTCCACTTCCTAACGTATCCGCTGTAAATAGTCTCGCAGGTCTGGATACAAAGGTATTTTCATCTGCATTAACAATTTAATAATTAGGGTGCCGATCGAAAACATCAACAATTATTAGAATTTTATATCTTTTCTTTGTGTAGACCTAATCTTTCTTTGGACAGAAATGTGTCTAAAGCGGAAAAACGTTTAATTTCAATTATTTAATTTGCATAAAACGAAGAATTCGAATTTTGAAGTTTGAAATTTAATCTAGTTCCCTTAAAATCAAAATTGAAAATACAAGGGCGATTTTAATTGTTTTAAACCCCTTTTTTATAGAAAAATTATTGCTTGATCGTTTTACAAAAATATAGAAAAAAGTTACGTGATCGACACCCTGATAATAACAAAAAAATACTCAAAATGTGATTTCAATTCTTAATTTCGATTGTGATTTCAGCCGCCTGCTGTGTTGAAATGGGTCGTCTCTCCTGAAGATCAGGCAGCTGCCGATAAATTATTCTTGCAAGCAGATATGGATATGGATGGTTTTGTTTCCGGGGCGGAAATAAAAGATGTCTTCCTTCAGAGTGGACTTCCACCTCAAAACCTTGCACACATTTGGTACATTTATAAGTTTTCTTGTCTTTTTTCATACATACTAACAGGCTTCTCAGTGTTTTCTCTGTTTTCAAGAAAATTCCTATTTTTTTCTTTTTTTCTCGATTTTCGTTTAAATGCAGACTGAATCATAAAACACCGTAAGAAAGTTCAACTATTCTATTTTTTATATTCTATTTTATATTCTATTTTCTTTAGTAGAAAAAATAATAGAGAATTTTTAATTCTTGAAATATAAAATCTTGTAATTCTTTATCTAATTCCAGGAATCTCCATAAGTTTCATAAAACTCCTTAAAATCCCTTGAATTCCTTAAAAGTTCTTAAAATTACTAAAATATAAAATATCGTAAATTCCTTTAAAATCATCATTTAAAATCCCATGAACTGTCATGAAATATCTCTTAAAATTCCTAACAATCCAATGAAACCTCGGAAAATACCTTTGAAGTCCTTAAAATAATTTAATATCCTGTAAAATATCTTACAAGTATTTAAAATTCCGTAAAATCCCTTGAATCCCTTAAAAGTCTTTAAAATTACTTAAAACACCATACAATATCTTAAAATACCTTTAACATCCTTAAAAATATGGTGAAATTCCTTTCAATTTCATAAAATGAATTGATATTCTTTGATGTTCCATAATTTCTTAAAATTACTTAATATTACTTAAAATTACTCAAAATCCCATGAAGTCTCATTATACCTCTTAAAATTACACAAAATTCCATGAAATTTCGTTAAATTATTGAAAATTCTTAAAAATCCAATATAATCTCACCAAATCCTTTAAAATTTATGGAAATAAATGTGATTAAAATTACTTAATGTCTCATTAAATATCTTAAAGTCGCTTAAATTACTCAGAGGCTCCCAAAATATCATCAAAGCCCATAAAATTACTTTAAGTCCCATTAAATCTTATGAAATCCCTTGAAATTCTTGAAAATTCAATATAATTTCACCAAATCCTTTAAAATTTCTGGAAATAAATGTCCATAAATTTCAAAATCCCATAAAATCTTTGATATTCCTTGTTGTTCCATAAAATTCCTTAAAATTCCACGACCTATCGTTATAACTCAAAAAACTACTTAAAATCCTATGAAATCTTAAGAAATTCCTTTAAATTTCGCAAAATCAACTGATATTTCTTAAAATTACTCAAAATTCAATGAAGTCTCATTATATCTCTTAAAAATACTCAAAATTCCATGGAATTTCGTTAAATTCTTTAAAATTCTTGAAAATCCAATATAATCTCATCAAATTTTTTAAATTTCTAGAAATAAGTGTCCTTAAAATTACTTAATATCTCGTAAAATATCTTAAAGTCGCTTAAAATTACTTAGAATCTCCCAAAATATCATCAAATCCAATAAAATTACTTAAAATCTCACGGAATCTTATGAAATCCCTTGAAATTTCTGAAAATCCAATGGAATCTCGTAAATGCCTTAAAATCCCTTAAGTCATTAAAATAACTTAAGATCTTATGAAATATCGTTCAATCTCTGAATTACGTGACAGGCAAATTATTTCATTGAAATTTCAATTTTTACATTCTCATCAGAAAAGGTATTAGATTTGTGTAAAATTTGACCCCCCCAGTTTTTGTCAAATGTCCACGTTTTGGGACCCCCTGAACCCGAAAAACATGTTTTTACGAATCTGTCTGTCTGTCTGTCTGTCTGTCTGTCTGTCTGTCTGTCTGTC
>CAJFCO010017354.1:28575-40162 GCA_904066015.1 Synergus gifuensis | reverse complement strand
CGAAGCGCGCGATGAGAATGTGCCCGCGAAGCGGGCAGATTTTTTAATTGAAAACTCAACTATTTTCGTTGAAAAGCAATTTTTTTTTGTAAATTTAAATATTTAGTTGATAATTCACTTTTTTTTATTTAAAAGTTAAAAGAATTGTTTAAGGGATCACAGCCGGTCCTCTGTTTCCTCTATTTTGGAAAATTATCCTCTATTTTTAGTCAAAAACTTTTTCAGAAATAAAATCTTAATTTACACACCAAAACCATAAATTAAAAATTAAATTAAAAATTTTAAATGAATTAAAAATTAAAATAAAAACCAAATATTATAAATTAAACCAAAAATCCTTCATTTCTCGAAAAATCTTCTTTTTTTTTTTTTGGAAAAAGGTCCTCTATTTTTGAAAAAAAAAGTCCTCTATTCCTCTATTTTAGACAGAATAGAGACTGTGATCCCTGTTTATTCCTCTATTTTCGTGAAAAAAGCACATCCTATTTCCCCTATTTTAAAAGCATTATGTGCTGTGAAGTCTGATAATATTTATTTATTAATAATAATATAATATTATTTATCTAATAATATAAATTATGAATAGAATAAACTGTTTTTTTCAATATTTTTTAAATAATGAACTTGTTGCAGGTCTCTGTGCGATATTTGTCAGAGTGGAAAATTAAATAAAGAACAATTCGCTCTTGCTATGTATATTATCAAGCAGAAACTCAGGGGAATCGAACCTCCAAACAGTCTCACTCCTGAAATGGTGCCTCCATCTTTAAGGAAACCTTCGGAAAGTGTTGTGGTAAGTTTTGAAATCCTTTTTTTTTTGTGTATATCTCAAATTCTAAATCTATATTTTAAAACTTTAATATCAATGCATGGTGTATCTTTTACGACCCTGGAAAGCCCTCCAGAATACTTTTAGAAAAACTGCAATAATTGCAATGCCTCCGATCATAACGACATGATGATCGAATTTTATTTCAACTTCATGTGAAACTTCTAGTCTAATAGTTCCAGCAAGTTCGTTATTTTGCCAACAGCTGAAATAATATTATTATTTTAAAATTATTTATTTTAGATTATTAAAAAAAAAAAAAGTAGAGCAAACTTGACTCTTTCACCTGTAGATATTTTTATCGACGAATCTTAGTTTTTTAAATATTATACTCTGCTTTGAAGTAATTTGTATTCTGCCGGAAGACTGTTTTGTTATGGACGAGTTGGTCAGAATTTTATTTCCAACTTTCCAGACTAAAGGAGAATCTGTGTTGAGATTGCTGTAATTTTTTTTTACAAAAGACATATAATAAGTTGGAAATGTTGGAAGTTTATTTAATTGGGAGTAAGATTTAGACGTCTACATAAACAAATTTTTTTATTTTCATCAAAGATTTCTTATCAACAACTAAAAATATTATTTGCAAAAACAGCTCCCATGCTCTGTTGCAATAAACAAATTATTGTAAATAAAACAATTATTTTAGTGAAAATCTTGGAAGAAAAAAAGGATTCGTCTGAGTAGATGTCTGAAACTTCAGCCCAATTTTTATTGATGGTATTTTTGTGTTACCCTGGACATTTTAGTTCACATTTTTTGTTGTGTTGACGGTAAAGAGTGACTCGAGTCACCATGGGTATGAGCTCCGGTGGACCTTGAGCGAAGGAATAAATCCCAGCAGTGTTGTTTGCACTTTCAAGAACATTTCCATGTTTATCGCGAACTTGGAATATTTCGTTTCTTGGGCAAGAGATCTAGAGATTAGATTTTGTATTATAAAGTGACAAACAAATAACTGAAAAATTAAAACTTCACCTTGCAATAACGATGCATAATTTCGCTTTTCCTTTCCTTGATTTCGATTATATTTTGAATTTCTAAAGGTGTATATTTTGATCTACAAGGCATTTTATTATTCCTAAAAATTGGCAAAATATAATTTATCAACATTTTTAAATCACTATCGTGTGTTTCCTTTTTTTCTGTTGAATTTTTGTCTTTTTTAGTAGCTGAAAATTTGTACAGCGAATGTATAACCGTGATTATCTCTTTCTTACTGAATAAGGGTTAAAATATAATTTTACAGTTCTCCACTACTTTACCTTCTCTCTTGGAAAAATATCGTTGCAGATTTTTTCGTTTTGAATATCTTTTTTCAAGAACATTCTGAAATTCGGAGTTTTCTAATAAGGAAATTGTGCAGTAACCATATCTAATTTTTTTCCCCACAATATCGCATGCCGAACATTCTGACCAATCAGTCCATGATGAGTATACTTTTAAATTGTACTCTGATATAATCGTGGGTGGTTGGCTGTGAATTGCTTTTGGAGCTTCGTTTGAACGGACGATAATAATTGGTTCTGATCCATTGTCGACGTGAAGATAATAAGGAGCTGCAATTGTATCTCCTAATTGACACCAATATTCACCAGCTTCGTCTAACTAATATACAATTAAAAAATAAATTTTTAGGTATTTCCTATCTTAAAAAAGTGATTTTACCAACATATCGAACATATTGTTGTCGAAAACCTGATTGTTTTAGAAACTGAGCGAATTGTAGGAATGTATCGAATTTGAAAACAATCTTCAGACTATTTTCGTTTTCAAAAAGATTATTAAAACAGAGAATACGAATTTTAGAAGATTTATTGAAATTTTAGAAATATTAAAGGATTTCACGGAATTTCAAGGAATTTTATTAAATTTATTATGATCTTCAGAAATTTTAAGGAATTTTACCAGTTATTGGGTTTTTATAGAATCTAAAGAAATTTAAAGAATATAAAAATCTAATAAAGAGTTTTCATTAGATTTTATCAGGTAATTCAAAGTATATAACGAGATTTTATGGGATTTTAAGTAATTTTAAAGAATTTAACGATATTTTGTGTAATTTTAAGTAATTTTGGAAACTTTAAAGCTGTTTCAAGAATTTTCACGAAGTTTCATTGGATTTTCAGATATTTTAAGGGATATTAAATAGTTTTAAGGACTTTTAAGAGATTCAAGGGATTTTACGAAACTTAAAGTAATTTCATAAGATTTTATAGAATTTTAAGTAATTTTAGGGAATATAACAATAGATTGTGGAATTTTAAGGAATATCAAGGAATATGAAGTGAATTTATAAAATTTAAAGGAATTTCACCAGATTCTGAATTTTAATGGATTTCATGACATTTCATGGTATTTTAAATAATTTTAAGGGATTTTACAATATTCTATGGAATTTTAAGTGATTTTAAAAACTTTTAATGTATTTGAAGGGATTTCACAAAATTTCATTGAATTTTTAGATATTTTAAGGGTTTTAATGGGATTTAATGAGACTTTGAATAATTTTAAGGAATGTAAAAGGATTTTACAAATTTATTGAGATTCCTAAAATTAGACTAGGAATTACAAATTTTTATATTAAAAAAAAATTAAAACCTCTGAATTATTTTTGGGAAATATATATTTAATATTTTTGGGAAAAATTATGAAATTTTAAAGGATTATAAAGTAATTTTAAAGAATTGGACTATATATTTTGTGGAATTTTAAGTAATTTCAGAAACTTTTAGACATTTTACAAAATTTCATTGGAGTTTTAGATATTTTAAGAGTTTTAATGGGATTTAATGGGACTTTGAATAATTTTAAGGAATTTAAAAGGAGTTCACAAATTTATAGACATTTCTAAAATTAGACTAAGAATTACAAATTTTTATATTTCAAAAATTAAAATCTCTAAATTATTTTGCATATATTTGAAATCCATTAATTTTTCCAATCCCACATTTTTACATTCTCATCAGAAAAAGTATTTTTTTGGGGGAAAAATTATGAGATTTTAAAGGATTATAAAGTAATTTTAAGGAATTTGACTAAATATTTTGTGGAATTTTACATAATTTGAGAAACTTTTAAACATTTTACGAAATTTCATTGAATTTGGGGGTATTTTAAGAGATTTGATGAGACTTTATGGGACTTTGAGTAATTTTAAGTAATTTTAAGAAATATCGAGTAAATTTACGAAATTTAAAGGAATTTCACCAAATTTTGAAGAATAATAAATGCATTTTAAGGAATTTTATAAAACTCATGAAAATTCCTGAAATTAGATAAAGAATTACAAGATTTTATATTTCAAGAATTAAAAATTCTCAATTATTTTTTCTATTAGCAAAGAGTGTGAAAAAATGAGAAATTATTTGCGCACAGATCATAATTGCTAGTTCTAATAAAATCTCAATTGATAAAATCATTAGAATCCTTTTTAATACTGTTGAGTTCAAATTGAAATCTCAAAATTCAGTCTCTTTCATTTTACTAAATAAATATTATAAATAGATATTTTTTCGCTCTATAGCTCTATTCTTTTTTGAAATAGAAATATCCACAATTATATTTAAGATATAAATACTGCTACAGAGAGAAAAAAATATCTAATTATAATTTTTGTAGATTTTTTTTATTAATATTTAAAAAATTTTTACTTGAATGCTATACAAGCGTAAGTTCGCATCTGGTGAAATTAATAAATGCTCTGTGTAATATATTTGCTCGTTTACAGAATTGGGATTAGTGCTGCTGTTAAAATACCATTCGATTGCCTCAATATTGTGCATTTCTGACGGGGATATGCAAAGCTGACATTTTAATCTAAACAATGATTATTTTTGTTTTAGAGTCTGCTTTTTATATAAGAGCTGAAATCAAATTTACTATCGTTTTTTCTGGATTTTAAAACGATTTTTAAACTGATCTTATAAACGTTGGATCCAATTGCCAATCTCAAAATTTTATCTCTTAGTTTTATTCAACAAATATCATAATTAGATATATTTTAATTTTATAAAAAAAAAAAGTACAACAAAGAGAAACTTTTTCGCTCTATACTCTATAATTTCAAATTTTTTTTTGAAAATTGAGTACTACTACAGAGAGAAAAAAATATCTAATTACATACAATATTTGTGGAGTAAAATGAGGAAATCGAATTTTTAAGTTGGAACTTGGATTCAAATTTCTTTATTTTTACATTACTGATGTTCCTTCCAGAGCCATTAAAGCAATCGGAAGCATCCTTTTTTCGGGTCCAGTTTCTGTGTATTGATGTTTCAAACACTTATAATAATCATCCCATTGTTTTCTATGTATTTGTCTCAAAGTGGAATTCGCTCCCGGGAATTCATATTCATTAACATCCAAAAAAAGTTCATATCCTTTTAAGAAAATAATTTTCAAATTCTTTTCTAATTTTCGGTTAATTAGATATCTTCTAATTAATCTAATCAATTAATTTATTACCTTCATTTCCTTTAAGCGCCTTATTGATTTCCTTTTTTAAAACATCAAATCTAGTCTTCATCTTCGTTTTAGCACTGAAACAAATTCCTAATTGAAATATCATTAAAAATACTAACCAAAATCTTTTCATTTCAGTATATTTTATAAGAATAATTAATAATTAATTATTAAATACGAAATTAAAGAAAATTGGTTATAAATCTTTAACGTGATTCAACTGTTTATTTAGTTAATTTCTCATTTTACCAACTTCATGTTTCATATGAACTTTTATATTATAATCATTATTACATATTTATATTACGTAAAAGCGATAAAAAATTACCTTTATAAAATCAAGAACTATTTAATAATCTCACTATGAATAAAAAAACTTGCATCAGTGCAAAGCCGATAGTTTTAATCCGAGAATCAAGAGCAGAGATCCTAGAAAAGGAAAAAGTGAAAACTCGTCAATTTATGAAAAGCCTGCAAGAGGAGGCAAAAAAGGCTAGATTGCTCGCTTTATACGAAATTGCTTCCAATGGAAAAATTTATAAGAAAAGTATTCAACAATATAAAGAGGAATTTAGAGATCGCAAACTTAATGATAGTAATTTTATTATCATGGAAAAAAATAATCCACAAACCTCTAAACAATCATCATTGCCCGAAATAAAAAATAGAAATAAAAACTACAATTCGCAAAAACGAAATTACCAATTCGAATTTCAAGATTTCTCTAATTTTAGTTTGAAAAATATTGGTAATAGGAAATGAATTAATGTTTAATTATTAAATTTAAATATGGTCTAAATATCTGATTTAATCTAAATCACAGATAAATTGCGGAAGAAAAATTTGGCTGAGATAGAAAACGCAAAAAAATTAGACATCTTGAAGCAGATAAGTGTTCAAAAAAGAATAAGATCGATGGCATTGTGATTGCAAATATATTATAGGAGATTTTTAGAATATAATTAATTAATTATGCATGATTTAAGGTAAAGTAATGTAGCAATTAATCTATACATATTTTATATATATATATAAAACTGAATGTCTGTCTTCAGACAGACATTCTTCTTTTTTTATTGATTATAAGCAATGTCTTCTTTTTTTAACTTAATTTTAATTCTTGAAATATAAAATCTTGTAATTCTTTATCTAATTTCAGAAATCTTCATGAATTTTATAAAATTACTTAAAATTACTCAAAGTCCCATAAAGTCTCATTAAATCTCTTAAAATTCTTGACAATCCCATGAAAACTCGTAAAATTCTCATACAATATCTTAAAATCCCTTTATCATCCTTCAAAATCTGGTAAAATTCCTTAAAATTAATTAAAATTACTTAAAATCTCATAATCTCATCAAAATTCCACGAAATTTTGTTAAATTCTTTAAAATTTTTTAAAATCCAATATAATCTCACCAAATCCTTTAAAATTTCTGCAAATAAATATTCTTCAAATTACTTAATATCTCATAAAATATCTTAGAATCGCTTAAAATTACTTAAAAACTCGAAAAATATCATCAAATCCCATAAAATTACTTAAAATCCCATGAAATTCCTGAAAATCCAATGAAATCTCGTAAATTCCTTGAAATCCCTTAAGTCTTTAAAATAACTTAATATCTTTTGAAACATTGTAAAATCTCTGAAAATTACTTAAAATTTCATGCAATTTCGTAAAATCCTTTAAAATTTCATAAAATTCCTGGAAATACCGTGAAATCACTTAATATTTCTAAAATCTCAATAAATTTCGTAAAGCCCTTTTAAATTCCTTAAAATTTTTCAAGATTCCATGAATCTTATTAAATCTCTTAAAATACCTTAAAATTCAATGAAATTTCGTAAAATGTGTAAAAGATTCTCAAATTACTTAGAATTCCACAAAATATAGATAGTCAAATTCCTTAAAATTACTTAATTTTTCCCAAAAAATGTGGGATTGGAAAAATTAAGGGTTTTCAAAATTATGCAAAATAATTCAGAGATTTTAATTTTTGAAATACAAAAATTTGTAATTCCTAGTCTAATTTTAGGAATCTCAATAAATGTGTAAAATCCTTTAAAATTCCTTAAAATTATTCAAAGTCCCATTGAAACCCTTAAAATATCAAAAAATCCAATGAAATTTTGTGAAATCCCTTCAAATACCTTAAAATTTTTTAAAATCACTTAAAATTCCACAAAATATCTATCGTTAAATCATTTAAGATTTCTTAAAATCCCATGATCTCTTAAAATCGCTAAAAATCCAATGAAACTTTGTTAAATGTCTAAAAGTTTCTCAAATTACTTAAAATTCCACAAAATATATAATCAAATTCCTTAAAAATTACTTTATAATCCTTTAAAATCTTATGATTTTTCCTAAAAAATATATTTCCTTAAAAATGAATTTTCCTAAAAAAAATAATTCAGAGATTTTAATTTTTTTTAATATAAAAATTTGTATCCTATGAATCATTGTAAAATCTCTGAAAATTACTTAAAATTCCATGCAATTTCGTAAAATCCTTCAAAATTTCATTAAATTCTTCGAAATTTCGTAAAATCACTTAATATTTCTAAAATCTCAATAAATTTCGTAAAGCCTTTTTAAATTCCTTAAAATTTTTCAAGATTCCATGAAATCTTATTAAATCTCTTAAAATACCTTAAAATTCAATGAAATTTCTTAAAATGTCTAAAAGTTTCTGAAATTACTTAAAATTCCACAAAATATATATACAAATTCTTTAAAATTACTTTATAATCCTTTAAAATTTCATAATTTTTCCCAAAAATATTAAATATTATTAATAATATTTCCCAAAAATATTAAATATATATTTCCCAAAAATAATTCAGAGACTTTAATTTTTGAATTATAAAAATTTGTAATTCCTAGTTTAATTTTATGAACTTCAATAAATTTGTAAACTCATTTTAAATTCCTTAAAATTATTCAAAGTCCCATTAAATCCCATTTAAACCCTCAAAATATCTAAAAATCCAATGAAATTTTGTGAAATCCCTTCAAATACCTTAAAAGTTTTAAAAGTCACTTAAAATTCCACAACATATTTATCGTTAAATCTTTTAATATTTCTCAAAATCCCATGTTCTCTTAAAATTGCTAAAAATCTAATGAAATTTCCTAAAATTCCTTGAATCTCTTAAAACTATTTAATATCCCTTAAAATATTTGAAAATCCAATAAAAATTCGTGAAAATTCTTGAAACAGCCTTAAAGATTCTAAAATTACTTAAAATTACACAAAATTTCTTTAAATCCCTTAAAACTATTTAAAATCCCATGAAATCTCGATAAATACTTTGAATTACCTGAAAATTCAATGAAAACTCTTTATTAGATTTTTAGATTCTTTAAATTTCTTTAGATTCTATAAAATAAAGATTTAGATTCTATTTAGATTCTATAAAATCAGAATAAATTTCATAAAATTCCTTGAAATACCGTGAAATCCTTTAATATTTCTAAAATTTCAATAAATTCTATAAAATTCTTATTTTCTGTCTCAATAATCTTTTTGAAAACGAAAGTAGTCTGAAAATTGTTTTCAAATTCGATACATTCACACAATTCGCTCAATTTCTAAACCAATCAGGTTTTCGACAACAATATATTCAATATATTGGTAACATCTCTTTTTTAAGATAGGATTTTTTGCAATCCTTTTAAAAACAATTTATATAACTAGTTTTTTTTTAGCCCGGGAAATACTGTATAAATTTCTTCTAGTATGCCTATATATTTTAAATAATGTAATTCCTGTCTGTTTCCATTTTTTTCAGGAGAACAACAATATTTCCGGTTATTCAAATCCTGAATTAGACATGATCAGCAAGGACATTGCCGAATTAGCCCGTGAAAGACATACGATGGAGCAAGATATTGCTCAAAAGGAAGCGGACATCAAGATAAAAAATGGAGAAATCAAAAGTTTGCAAAGCGAACTTGACACATTAGCCGCCACTTTAAAACAACTAGAGAATCAAAAGGGCGAGGCACAAAAGAGATTAAACGATCTAAAGGTTCAGGTAAAGTATCGATTATTAATTAAAATCATTAGCTTGCTTGCCAAAGTTGCAGCTTGGCTTTCGCGAAGCAGAAATAATACTTAATATAAATATGGGAAAACTTCTGCATGACTGCAAGAAGAATGGCCCGTTTCGAATTTATTATCTGATTTTTTTTTCAATTTTCTATGATTTAAACTTCCCTTGATTACAATTCTTTTTTATTTAGACCTGATTTAGTTAAATTTGTATTTAATGAAATTTTCAGCGACGGCAATTTATTATGTTATTATTATTTTATATTTTATCCTTTTTTCGTTGTATTCATTGTTTTTGTTATCCTTCTTTTGTTTGTTATGTTTGGTTTGTAGAGAGCGGAAGTAGATAGAGAGTTGAGTGAAATCGAGATCGAGATACGGGAGGAACAGCAAAAGGTACATTAAAATTCAAGATTATTGAATTATTATTCAGTTTCTCTCCTTTGTTATTCGTACGCTAGGAGTGGCAGCTATGCTAGTGCAATTACCGCTTCATGTGCATAAGACGTTTCATAAATCATGAATGCAGAATGTGACATTGTTCGATTTTATCTTTTTAAGTTTTTTTTTATTTTTATTTTTACTGAGTTTATTTAATTAATTATTTACTTAACAAAAATTTTCATTTCAATATTGCAGTCTTCATCAATCAAAAGTGTATCTAATTAATCTCGAATTGTTTCTAATATATCTGATAACGAAGCGTATTAATTAAATTAGAAATAAAAATATAATGTTATATTTAATCAATGTGTAAAGGCATAAATAGAAAATAATAATAATAATTGAATAGGTGGATAAATTGAGACAACAAGCGGCAGAGCAGGAAACTGTCTTGCGTTCCCAGGAGGAGGAGTTAAACTCGAAACGGCAAGAATTGGAGGGTCTTAAGCAGGAGGAACAACAACTAGAATTGCAGCAAACGAAAAGCAGGGACCAATTAAATGAATTAACGAAAAATCTACAGGATACGCAACTCCAAATTAGCCAAGCTAAATTAAAAATTACTCACCTACAGGAACAGCAAAGACAAATGAGTGATGCAATCGCTCTTTACGATTCTGCAATTGCGGCCGGGGATGTGAATATAGTGTCGGATACTAGTCTACATTACAAACCAGAAATCGAAGATTTATTAGAGTTAGTACTTTTCTTGTTAACAGTAATCAGGGTGTCTACTAACCGGGAAAATTGGAAATCTAATTTAATCTTATGGTATTTAAAATTTAAATAAGAAGTGATATTATCATTCAGAGTGTGTACCTAGTTGTAAAATTAGGAACCTTTATAAATTATCACGGGTTGATCACTCGAATTTTAAGTGTACACCAGATTTCGAGATTTCAACAAATTTCAAGATGTTTCAAAATATTTTAAAAGCTTTTTGAGATCCAAAATTATTCTTTTTGGGAATTTTAAAGGATTTGGAAAGTTTTCAAATGGAAGTTCAGGGAATTCAAAGAATTTTAAGGAATTTTAAAATTCCTTGAGAAATTTTAAAGGATTTCACGAGATTTTTATGATTTTCTAAAGATTTTGTGGAATATTTAATAATTTGAAAAAATTTTAAAAGGTTTGTAGGAATTTTAAGGGATTGCAAGAGATTTGTATAATATTTAAAAGATTTAGTAGAATTTTAAAAGGACTTCATAAAATTTTAAGAAATTCTAAAGAAAATTTAGGGAATTCAAAGAATTTTAAGGAATTTTAAAGTTCCTTGAGAAATTTTAAAGAATTTCACAAGATTTTTATATGATTTTCTAAAGATTTTGTGGAATTTTAGGGAATTTTGAAAAGTTTTCAAATACTATGAAGGTTTTTTTTACGTGTTTTAAGGGATTTAAAAGTTTTTCCTGGAGTTATAAAGGAATTTAAGAAACTTGTAAGAATTTTAAGAGATTTTAAGGAATTGTAAATATTCTCGGGGGACTTAAAAGGATTTTAAAAGTCATGTAAGAATTTCAAGAAATTTTAATTACTTTAAAGTGATTTTAAAGAATTTAAATTTTCCTCATAGAATTTTAAAGGATTTCACAAAGATTTTTTAGAAGTTTAAGGAATTTCAAGAGGCTTTCAAGAATTTTAAGAAATCTTTACGTATTTTAAGGGATTTTAAAGTTTTTCGTGGAATTCTAAAGGATTTTAAGAAGCTTGTAAAAATTGTAAATAATTTTGACATTTTAAAAATGATTTTATGAAATTTTAATAGTCCTCAGAATTAAAAAAAATTTCA
>CAJFCO010017354.1:0-14580 GCA_904066015.1 Synergus gifuensis | reverse complement strand
CTAATTACAATATTTGTTAAAAGAAATGAAGAAATTGAATTTTGAAGATAGCACTTGGGTCACCCTTAATTAATAAGAATTTAATTAATTTAAGAGTGTTGGAGCCAATTTCTAATCTAAAAATTCGATTTCTTCATTTTACTTAACAAATATTAAAAATTCAATTATTTCTATGGAATTAATCAATTTTTAACTGGAATTATGCCTACAGAGCGAGAAAATATTGAATTTTGAAGATAGATTTTGAATTCTTCATTTTATGCAAAAAATATTGAAATTAAATATTTTCTCGCTCTGTACGCAGTCTTATATTTGAAAAAAGATTAGCACTACAGAGCGAAAAAATATTTATTTACAATTTTTGTTGAGTAAGATGGAGAATAGAATTTTGAGCTTGGGTCCAACGCCCTTAAACACTTTTGAATTTAAAGACTAAAAAGTTTAATCTGTTCTAGAAGAAAAGGGTAATTTAAAAATTATCCTACCAAATTCAAAGTTTTTTTAATTTTTCTTTTGTCAAATTTAATCCTCTAAAATTTAATCACTTTAAAATCCCAAATTGAAATTTAAGAACTTACACTTGATTTAATATTCCAATTTTTGTCTAAATTAAAAATCACCCCAAGAGTCGATATCCTGGAAAAGTGTCTCCAAAGGAAATGAAATTTCCTCAATTAACCCATATCCGGCCACGGATAGAATAAAATAAAAAATGCAAATTTTTCAGTTGGTCGAATACGGGTTAAGGCCATGTAAGACTTACCCGATCCCTACCTTACCGACAGTTTTTTCTCTGCAAAACTACGTCTACATTTATTGAGATATCAAATTGAAATTTTCTAAAATTAAAGAAAATATGCTAAGGTATGTTTATCTAGTCTTAAATTTTTGTAAAAATAAAAAAAAAATTCTGAAAAAAATTTTTTTTATGAATGTCAATATTTAAGACCAGATAAACGTACCTTATTGCTTTAGCTTCAATTTTAGAAATTTTCAATTTGATATCTAAATAAATGTAAACGTAGCGTTGCAGAGAAAAGAATGTCGGTAAGGTAGGGATCGGGTAAGTCTTTGGACCTAAGTATTAAGCTCAAAATTCCATTCTTTATTTTACTCAACGAAAAATATTTAATTTCGATACTTTTTGCATAAAACGAAGAATTCCAAATCTAACTACGAAATTCAATATTTTAATTTTATTTAAACATATGTGAAAGCCAAAGTATCAACACCTCAGAGAATATTTCACACCTAAATGAAGTGGAGTTTTCCCAACAAATTAATTGTTTTCGCTAGTATTTCCTATTTTTTTTATTTTTTCGTTTATATTCTTGAAATATGTTCCAAAGATTAGTTTTGAGACTTAAGATAATTTTGAGTGGCTTTTGGCGAATCCGGCGGACGGCTAGAACTTGGAAAGCCTTTATATAATTTACGTTAAACGTTTTTATTTTGGAAATGTCAAAACATAACTTCGGATGTATATATTATTAAAAATACTATGACTGTTATTATTATATATTAGTAACCACTATTGAAACTATATCACAATTCGTGTAGTTCCCACGACAGAAACAATTGCTACCTGTATCGTTAAGTGTTAAGGAAGAAAGAAGCATTGTAAATTTCATCGTAGTGCAGTCCAGTCGTTCACAGTCGTCTAGTGTGTATTTTAAGACTATGAAGGATGAACGAAATTTTTTCCACCAACATTAATCTATAATTAGACAATTTCTTCTAATCGTTGTTTCATAACGCAAGTCTGACTAGAAAGAAAGAAAAAATCATTAGCTTTTTCCTTGATCAGTAAACCTAGTTTTCAGAAACACCAACCTTAAGGTCATGTAAGACTTACCCGATCCCTACCTTACCGACATTTTTTTCTCTGCAGCGATACTTCTACATTTATTGAGATATCAAATTGAAAATTTCTAAAATTGAAGCTAAAGTATTATGGTGCGTTTATCTCGTCCTAAATATTGACATTTATAAAAAATAAATTTTTTTCAAAAAAATTTTTTTATTTTTACAAAAATTTAAGACCAGATAAACATACCTTAGCATATTTTCTTTAATTTTAGAAATTTTCAATTTGATATCTCAATAAATGTAGACGTAGCGTTGCAGAGAAAAAAATGTCGGTAAGGTAGAGATCGGGTAAGTCTTACATGACCTTAAGGGCGTTTGACCCGAGTGTCAAGGTCAAAATTCCATTCTCCATGTTACTCAACGAAAATTACAGATAAATATTTTTTCGCTCTGTAGCGCTAATCTTTTTTTATATATAAGACTGCATACAGAGCGAAAAGATATTTAATTTCGATACTTTTTGCATAAAACGATGAATTCAATATCTATCAAAATTGAAAATTTTCATTTTACTTAAAAAATATTTGAATTAGATATTTTTTCGCTCTATACGCATAATTCTAGTTAAAAATTGATTAATTCTACATTGGAAAAAAATTCCAAATATAATATTTGTTAAGTAAAGTGAAGAAATCGAATTTTTAGATTAGAACTTGACTCCAATACCCTTAAGGGCTTGTGATACTTTACCACAAGAGCAATTTATTTTCCCTAACTTAAGGGCATGTGTTACTTACCACATGAGCAAATTTAGATAATCCAGGTTTTTTTCTACAATTTTTACATTTTCAAAAAAATTATAGTCAACATCCGTCAAGAATGTGAATATGGACGGATGTTGACTACAATTTTTTTGAAAATGTAAAAAGTGTAGAAAAAAACCTGGGTTATTATTTAAACTTGCTCATATGGTAACTAACACATGTCCTTAAGGCCATGTAAGACTTACCCGATCCCTACCTTGCCGACATTTTTTTCTCTGCAATGATACTTCTACATTTAGTGAGATATAAAATTGAGAATTTGTAAAATTAAAGAAAATATGCTACGGTATGTTTATCTGGTCTTAAATTTTTGTAAAAATAAAAATTTTTTTGAAAAAAATTTTTTTTATAAATGTCAATATTTAGGACCAGATACTTAATAATACCTTAATAGTACCTTAATACTTTAGCTTCAATTTTAGAAATTTTCAATTTGATATCTCAATAAATGTAGACGTAGCGTTGCAGAGAAAAATGTCGGTAAGGTAGGGATCGGGTAAGTATTACATGGCCTTAAGGCTCGCATTAATAATTATTTTTTGCTGAAATATATAATTTTTAATACTTTTTGTAAAATGAGATGAAATTTTGAAATTAGATTTCGAATTCTTCGTTTTGTGCAAAAAGTACTAAAATTAAATATTTTTTCGTTCTATAGACAAACTCTTATTTTAAAAAAGAGTAACTCTGTTGAGCGAAAAAATGTCTAATTATAATATTTATTAAGTAAAATGAAGAGATCGAATTTTTAAGGTAGAACTCGGATCGCTCTGACCTAACCGACCCAACAAACTTAATTTTTTTTTCATTTTCTTCTTTCATCTATCTGCAGTTTGCAATTCAGTGGAATGGTTAAAGTTTCGTTTTAAATCAAAGCGCTCGTATCTTATAATTTTTTCTGTAGATTTTATATTTAATTTAATAATTTAAAGTTTCCCCGATTAAAATTGACAAAGTTTTTGTTATTGGCGAACAACCAAGAATGACCGATAGCTTTTTATTTTTTTAATCGCAAGTACTTGGAAGACTGTTTGATTTATTTTAGAGGAAAAGGAAAAGTAGACACTAAGTAAGAAGGAAAAAAGCAAACATTAGAGCAGAAGTGTGTTGTTACCAATGTAAAAGTGTAAAGTAAAATATTGTTCATTATTAATTAAAATAATGTAACTCATTCCTCGTCGAAGTCCTAGACATTCGTGCAACGCTGATGTTTCTTTCGTACCGAAGAGCTCGCAACGGAGGAGGAAGCTCGAGATTTGATACCAGAAGCCTTCAAGATTGCCTAAAAAGACAAATAAACTAGGAATTATATCGCTGTAAACCATTATATATATATATATATATATATATATATATATATATATATATATATATATATATATATATACAATTGGAAAAGTAAATATGATGTATATCAAACACCCGAATTCTAAATGTTGCACGCGTAGATAGAAATAGTAGTAAACTATTTTAAAATTACCAAAGGACAACGCTTTCTTGGTTGCGCTCATTGTTCGTTATGATAGCAAATAGTCGATAGATCAATGCTACACTCCAAAAACCATTTATATTCTCGTTTAAGGAAAAATTCTCTTAACTCTGGTTATATAATTTTCAGTTGTAAATTTTAATGCTTTTGAATTAGAAAATTTCTGTAGAATACTTTTTCAGAATGAATCAAACTTAGTTTTGTATTTTCGTGAGGTAAAGAACAACATCAGTAAAAACCATAGACATAAAAAAACGAGGATCTGACTTAGTGTATTATGATGAAACATAATTAACAAAAAAGATTTTAAGTTAATTTTATTTTTTTTTATAAATAAGAATATATTTAATAATATATTTCAGTAATATATTTTATTAATATAACTTAATAATAAAATAAAATTTTTCAAATATCTATCTGCACGTGTGTACAATGTAAACAAAATACGTTATTTTTACAGTTTCTGTTGTGAATTTGGAAAAAAAATGAACAATGGAAGACTCAAGGAAGAGAAACCGTACGGTTAATTTTGTTTCATTCTTAATTAAAATTATTAATTTAAAATTAATAAATAAAATAAATATATTAATATATTATAAAAATTTTATCTTAAATAAATAAAAATAAATAATAATAATAAACTTTCATTAAATTTTCTACATTTATTCACTTATATGTCTATGGTAAAAACTGTACGGATGTTGTAAGATTCGTCTCGTAATATAAATAACGCATGAGGTATTGAATTTTTGTCTAAAAGATTTTAAATATGGTTCACTCTGTATATAAGTATAAATATAAATGTCTGTTCAGTAAGATAGAGAATTTTTCACTTCTTTATGACAGTGTCATGTTACATGAAAAAAAGAATATTGAATACTATCAATAAATTATTATTATTGTTTTGAGTCTGGTCGATAATCAATGGGTTTCCAGTTGCGATTAATAGATGTATGTATTCGCCAATCAATAAAAAAAATTACGATTTATCAGCAAACAGTAACTATTTTTCTAGTAATCTTATACCTCAAAAAATATTTATTTCTATAACCAGGCTGTTTAGTGATCAAGGAATTTGAAATTCCTGGTCTTTTCCAATCTTATATCCCGGCCAAATTTTTTTTCCTCAGACTAATTTATAATTGCGTTTTTGTGATTTTTCAAAAAAAAAAAGTTAATTTGATAAAGTAGAAATAGAATAAAACGAGGATAAAGTAGAAAAAAGTCGATTTTTCAAAAAAAAATACAAAAAATTCCCGGTCCGCTTGATACCCTGACAGGGTGGCCACAAGATTCAATTTTTCAATTTCTCTGACAGAAAAGTATTAAAAATACGTATACATTTTCAATAATAATGATATTGAAATTTTTCAAAAATTTCGTATATCACTTTAAATCTTTTGAAATTTAAAATCACTTCACAACATTTAAAATTTGTAAAAATCTCTCGAATTTACAACAACTTTTGAAAAGATCTCTTAAAATTCATTGAAATTTCTTGAAATTCCTAGAAACGTCTTAAAATTCCACGAAATCCCTTCAAATTTGTTAATTTTTCATGAGATCCCTTCAATTTTCACTAATCTTTTTAAAAATCCTAAAAATCTCTTAAAATTTCCTGTAATCCTTCAAAATTCCATAAAACATTTTCAAAATCTCCTAAAATATTTTTAAATTCCAAGAGGAATTTTAAAATCTCTTAAAATGCACAAAAATTTCTTTAAATTATTGGAAACCTATTGAAATCCCTTAAAATTCTCTGAAATCTTTTTAAATTCTTAAAAACATCTTTAAATATCTTAAAATTCCACTACAATATTTAAAATTCCATGAAATCCTTTACAATTATTTTACAAAATCGTTTACAAATTATAAAAATCTCGTGAAATTCTTTAAAATTCCCTAAAGAGCATCATTAAAATCTCTAAAATAAAACATTTGAAAAAAAAATTTTAAAGTCTTTTAAAAATCAAAAATGACTTGAAATTTGATAAAATTCTATGACGATTATTAAAATTCCTCAAAATCATTTTTAAAATGTCAAAAATTACTTACAATTTTTACAAGCTTCTTAAAATCCTTTAGAATTTCACGAAATCTTTAAAATCCCTTAAAGTACGTACAGATTTCTTAAACTTCTTGAAAGCCTCTTGAAATTCCTTAAATTTCTACAAAATCTTTAGAAAATCATAAAAATTTTGTGAAATCCTTTAAAATTCCATGAGGAAAATTTTAATTCTTTAAAATCACTTTAAAATAATTAAAATTTCTTAAACCTTACATGCCTTTTAAAATCCTTTTAAATTCCAGGAGATTATTTATAATTTCATAAAATCTCTTAAAATTCTTACAAGTTTTTTAAATTCCTTTATAATTTCACGAAAACTTTTAAATCCCTTAAAGTACGTAAAAAAACTTTTATAATTTTTGAAAACTTTTCAAAATTCCCTAAAATTCCTCAAAATAGTTTACAAATCATAAAAATCTCGTGAAATTCTTTAAAATACCCTAAAGTGCATTATTGAAATCTCTAAAAAAAAAAAACTTGAAATAAAAAATCTCATAAAATCTTTTAAAAATCAAAACTGACTTGAAATTTTTTAAAATTCTATGAGGAGTATTAAAATTCCATAAAATCATTTTTAAAATGTCAAAATTACTTACAATTTTTGCAAGCTTCTTAAAATCCTTTAGAATTCCACGAAAAACTTTAAAATCCCTTAAAATACGTACACATTTCTTAAAATTCTTGAAAGCCTCTTGAAATCCCTTAAACTTCTATAAAATCTTTTATAAATCATAAAAATTTTGTGAAATCCTTTAAAATTCCACGAGGAAAATTTAAATTCTTTAAAATCACTTTAAAATAATTACAATTTCTTAAAATTCTTACATGCCTTTTAAAATCCTTTTAAATTCCACGAGAATATTTATAATTCCTTAAAATCTCTTAAAATTCTTACAAGTTTCTTAAATTTCTTTATAATTTCACGAAAAACTTTTAAATCCCTTAAAATACGTAAAAAAGACTTTTATAATTTTTTAAAACTTTTCAAAATTCCCTAAAATTCCACAAAATAGTTTACAAATCATAAAAATCTCGTGAAATTCTTTAAAATTCCCTAAAGTGCATCATTAAAATCTCTAAAATAAAACTCTTGAAAAAAAATTTCACAGTCTTCTAAAAATCAAAAATGACTTGAAATTTTTTTTAATTCTATGAGGACTATTAAAATTCCATAAAATTATTTTTAAAATGTCAAAATTAGTTACAATTTTTACAAGCTTCTTAAAATCCTTCAGAATTTCACGAAAAACTTTTTAATCCCTTAAAATACGTAAAGATTTCTTAAAATTCTTGAAAGCCTCTTGAAATTCCTTAAACTTCTACAAAATCTTTAGAAAATCATAAAAATTTTGTGAAACTCTTTAAAATTCCTTAAGGAAACTTTAAATTCTTTTAAATCATTTTAAAATAATTACAATTTCTTAAAATTCTTACATGCCTTTTAAAATCCTTTTAAATTCCACGAGAATATTTATAATTCCTTAAAATCTCTTAAAATTCTTACAAGTTTCTTAAAATTCTTTATAACTCCATGAAAAACTTTTAAATGCCTTAAAATACGTAAAAAAAACTTTTATAATTTTTTAAAACTTTCCAAAATTCCCCAAAATCTTTAGAAAATCATAAAATTCCTTTAAAATTCCATGAGGAAAATTTAAATTCTTTAAAATCACTTTAAAATAATTAAAATTTCTTAAAATTTTTACAAGCTTTTTAAAATCTTTTTAAATTACACGAGAATATTTATAATTCCTTAAAATCTCTTAAAATTCTTACAAGCTTCTTACAGTTTCTTACAAGTTTCATGAAGTCTTTTTAAAATTCAACTAAATCTTTTAAATATTATACAAATCTCTTGTAATCACTCTAAATTCCCAAAAACCTCTTAAAATCCTTTAAAATTATTGAAAATCTCTTGGAATCATTAGAAACCTAGAGAATCTCAGAGAATACCTGGAAATTATTTATAATCCTTCGAAATTTTTGGATAGTTTCTAAAATTTGTTAAATAAATTATAAAAGTTATATATGTAATACGACAAAAATAACATAGTTAACATAAATCTCAATTTCTATTTTCCCTAACTACTCGCATTCCCTGACTTCCCTAACTTCCCTAACATGTGGCCACCCTGCCTGATAACAATAAAAATGAATTAATGTCAATTGTACAAAATAACAAAAATTTAATTCGGGTAAAGTAAACGATATATATTTCTAATCAAAATTAATCGATATATGTACAACGATGAATAGAAAATAATAATTTATGTATACATAATATTTTTAATTTCTCGGACGCTCGAGTCCTGTAAACGTACAACATAGAATATTGTTATTATAGTAACGTCAAATATATATTTATATACATATATATTTTCTTAATATCATAGAACGAGGAATCCGGGGATAACCGACAGTTCGTTACTCATGTAACATTGTCTTTAATTACATGAAAATACACTCATATTAACTTTAATAATGCTTCTGCTTCAGGCCATGATGGCTTGTATCGGGAATGTGAACAGGATTCTTTTTTTTCCATACAAAAATATTTTTGCACGGTGTGTAAGACAGGATCAATCTCAGTGTGATAAAATTGTCCAGAACATTGATTTCCGACTATTTGAAAATTAAATTTGAATACACCGAGGCAGACGTGTATAGGTGCAAGACGATTGTTATCTTTTTTATATTATTTATCTAATACGTCCTAATACGTGGATTTTCAAGACTTGACTTACAGATTTCATAAGAGTGCTATAAAACATTTTCGATTTTCTCATTTTACTTAACAAATATTATAATTAAATATTTTTTCGCTCTGCGTTCATTATTCTATTTAAAAAGTGAGTACTCGTACAGAGGGAAAATAGTCTAATTATAAATTGAAGTAAAATGAGGAAATCGAATTTTTGGATCCAACACCCTTAATTTTATCAAAATCTGATTATTTCTGATTTGCGATTTACGGTTCTGACTTTCCTGTCAAAAGCATTAGGAATGCCCTGTAGAAATGCATTGATTAATATATCTTCTCTTATTTTTAATCTACTGGCTTATATACCTGAGACAATATTCATACATATTACATATTTGTGAATTTCGAAAAGTAGAAAGTTTTAAGTTGTCTCGCCTATACAGGTAACCTTTCGACGCCATGGAAACTACCACACATTTATTTTAAAACTACAGGTTGTACACTTGCACAAAGATCTTTTGTACTTGTAAGTTCGAAACTTTTGAAACTGATTAAGTTTCGGAAGTACATTTCAGAATATTGAGTGAAATTCCAGTCAAATTTTAACAGTAGAAATTCAAGAGCTTTACAATTTTGGTGCTTTAAAAATTGAAAGTACCCGAGTTCAAAGACTTGTTAAATTTGCGTTGAAAACAAACTGAAAGAGGTGACAATCGAAGGCTCCATAGAAGAAGTAGTAAAATATAGTTGCTACCTCTTTGTAAATTATGTAAGTAAAAAATTATACTCTAATAATACACATCGATAATGCGAAGTTGAATAATGAGTTTTATGTACATTACGCTCTATTGTAGACTTTCGACTTTCAAACTGAGAAGCTTGACTTGGATTCATTACTATTTTTTGTTCATAAGACACTTCGATTCCTTTCATGAGTCAATTCACTTACAAATTCATTTTACGGTTAAATCATAACGTAGAAAATTACTAGTCATCTTTACAAAATACTTTCAGTGTCTAACACGGTCGTACCGTCTCGAATCAAAAACAAAGGAGTAACGTTAATCAAGTAGCAATAGTAGTTTACGTAAAAAACAAAAAAAAAAAAAAAAAAAAAAAGGCGTCAACAGTCATATCTACTCTCTCCCTAAGTCGCGTTTCTGTGACAATTTCTGTATATTACAAAAAAATATATACAATAATCAACGCATTAGTAGTAAATAGATTTGCAACTCATTATATTGCACTGGAGTATATTTGAGTAATTTTGATACTTGGACATGTGGTGCACGTGGAGAAAGTACATCTACTGAGAAGTTTATTGTATCACCGGCCTTTCTCGAAAGGATTTCTTCGTATTTCTAATATATCTAATGGAGACAGTTTTTATACACAATAGACAAAATATTTACTCGAACATCCGGCTACAATAAAAACGCCGCGATTCGTTCAATATATGCACGTTGTGTCAACAACTAGAACTTTGTGTTTCAGATTTCTGAATATCCTTTGAGCACAAAGGGTCGCAGATTTCCTCGTGTCAAAATGACAAGAGACTACATATGTGATTAACTCGGAAAGCTAAAAAATCCCATATAAATTAAATTCGGCGGGTTTAACTAAAATCCTGAAAAAAAATTCCTGATAATTCCAGGTTTTTCAGGTAGGTAGACACTAGACACCCTGTAAATTGGAAAAACTGGCGCCTTCGCCGAGGTAGACCCTTGTCATTTGGACACGATAATTTTACACTTTGAGGAAGAATATTTTGGGTTCAGTTACAAAGCGCCTAATCTAAGGCTTTTCTAAAATCTTGCGCAAGAAACTAGGAGGGACCTAGAAATTGTATTGGGTCCCCCCATGCCCGTCTCATTCCGCCGGAGTGCTGGCTGCCCACCTGTCGAATTCAATTCCGGAATCTGGACTGAGTCCCAAATCGAGGGGACTTAGAAAACTCGGTGCAGGACAATTACAAGGTCCATCAGGTCGACAGGTACCAATACATCTCTGATCGTTTCCCTGGTTTCGGTCGCCTTGGCTCCTAAGTTCCTTTTCGAAGCTGTGAAGCTGCTCCATAAAATGGAAGTTTGGAGCAATATTTGCTTTTCTGCTGCGCACCAAATTAAAGGCGTCATTTAGACTGAGTCTGCACTTGTGCATGAGGTAAGCGACCGTAATTGTGACAGATCTAGAGACACCAGCCAAGCAGTGGACCAAGACTCCTTTGTTTGAGCTTCTTGCCTCTTCTGAAAAAAAGAAAAAAATGTTAGTTTTAATTCATTAAACTTAATACTTCTAATTTAAAGGCTCAAACTCAAGAATTAAAAAAAAAACTAATTGTTAATTAATTTGATCCAAATTCCATAGATTAATGTATCAGTTATAACATCCAATGTATTATTAATATGACAGTTTTATCAGTTCCCAAGAAAAATGTTAATGGAATGTGAAACAAATAACAGTAACGATCAGTAAATCGTTTGAAAAAGAAGAATAGGATGGACAGTCAGAAAAAAAGTTGGTCAATCGCTCATTCTCTCGTTTTTTTTTTTTTTTTTTTTTTTCATTTTGGATATTTTTTTTATTGCCATCAAAAGTTTCGATTATATACGAATTTTATATGATTTGAATTTTTTCGACAAAAAATATTATAAATAAATAAAAAACTGAGAAAATAGACGCTTTGACTAGCTTTTTTCCCCGACTGTCTATAAAATTCCACTGGTTTAAAATCTCGTATGTATTCGCTTGTTTTGATTTTCAAAATACTTGTGAGCGCCACTTGAATAATCTGATTTTATTCTGTTTCAACTGTATAAATTGAACGAATTTTTCCTGAATCCTTATCACCTCTAGAAATAAAGTTTTCCAGTATCTAAATACATATAGGTGTGTATTTTAAAATTCCACGCAATCCTTTAAAATTTCTTAACTAACTGTGAATAAATAGATGACGAACCAATGTATTGTAAGGTGGAATGAATGAGTCTAAAAAATTTCATTAATTTCGTTCTCAAGATATGGTAAAATCGCAAAAAAGCATGACACACACACACACACTCACACGAAAGCATCACGACAATTTTTTCGAATTTTATACGAGATATATCATATATTCCACTTGAAATATATTTTTTTTAAAAATCTATTTTTGTGATCTGGATATTGTCACCACAACAAAGCAGAATCACTTAAAATTCGTCAAAATCTGTTAAAATTTCAAGAAACCTCTTGAAATTCCTTAAAATTCAAGGAAAATCTTCAAAATCCCTTCAAATCATTGAAAATTTCTTGAAATATTTACGAACACTTAAAATTTTTGCACACCTTTTGCTAGTACACAAAATAATTGAGAATTTTTAATTCTTGAAATACAAAAACTTGTAATTCTTTATCTAATTTCAAGAATCTTCATAAGTTTCATAGAAATCCTTAAAATTCCTTTAATATCCTTCAAAATCTGGTGAAATTCCTTTAAATTTCGTAAAATCACTCGATATTCCTTGATATTCCTTAAAATTACTCAGTCCCATGAAATCTGATTAAATCTCTCAAACTTCTTGAAAATCCACTGAAATTTCGTAAAATCCCTTGAATCTTTCAAAAGTTCTTAAAATTATTAAATATTCAATAAAATTTCGTAAAATCACTTAAAATTACATAAAATTCCATGAAATCTCTTAAATTTCCTGACAATCCAATGAAATCTCGTAAAATCCCTTGAAAGTCTTTAAAATAATTTAATATCCCGTAAAATATCTTACAAGTATTTAAAATTCCATAAAATTCCGTAAAATCCCTTGAATCCCTTAAAAGTATTTAAAATTACTTAATATCCCATATAATATCTTAAAATGCCTTAAAAATCCTTCAAAATCTGGTAAAATCCCTTTAAATTTCGTAAAATCACTTAATATTCCTTTATATTCTTTGATATTCTATAAAATTCCTTAAAATTCCACAACCTATCGTTATTAATCTTAAAATTACTAAAAATTCTATGAAATCTTATAAAATTCCTTTAAATTTCGCAAAATAAATTGATATTTCTTAAAATTACTTAACATTAGTCAAAATCCCATGAAGTCTCATTATATCTCTTAAAATTGCTCAAAATTCCATGGAATTTTGTTAAATTCCTGAAAATACAATATTTCTGGAAATAAATGTCCTTGAAATTACTTGATATCTCTTAAAATATCTAAAACTTAAAATTACTTAGAATTTCCCAGACTATCATCAAAAATGATATCCTATAAAATTACTTAAAATCCCATGAAATCTTATGAAATCCCCTTGAAATTCCTGAAAATCTAATGAAATCTCGTAAATCCCTTGAAATCCCTTAAGTCGTTAAAATAACTTAATATTCTACAAAATATCGTAAAATCTCTGAAAATTTCTTAAAACTTCATTCAATTTCGTAAAATCCTTTAAAATTTCATAAAATTCCTCGAAACACTGTGAAATCACATAATAATTCTAAAATCTCAATAAATTTCTTAAAACCCTTTTAAATTCCTTAAAATTATTCAAGATTCCATGAAATCTCATTAAATCTCTTAAAATACCTTAAAATCCAATGAAATTTCGTAAAATTCTTAACAGTTTCTCAAATTACTTAAAATTCCACAAAATATATAGTCAAATCTCTTAAAATTACTTTATAATCCCATAAAATCTCATAATTCTGATAGTATCTTATCTGTAAATATACGATATATTAAATATTAATATATTAAAAAGTGATATAGAAAAACGCATGAAAAGTTCACTATAAGTAATTTTTTTAATTTTTCGAATAATGTTCACTAACCTTAGATAGGATTGAAGTTTCAGACTTCTAGTCTGATGATTTTCTATACATTTTTTGGAATATATAATAACAAAAAAAAAGGTTTCCACTGTTCCCAAAACCCAAAATTTTTATTTATTTTCTAGGAACAATTTTAGAGAATTTAGAGGAATTTGCAAAAGATTTTAAATAATTTTAAGGAATTTCAAGAGATTTTATATTATTTAAAAAATTATAAAAGAATTTTGAGAGATTTATAATAATATTAAGGAATTTCAAGGGATTTTTAAAAGAGTTGAAAAGAGTTATCAATAGATTTTTTTCAGAGATTTCACAAAATTTCAAGACATTTTAACTGATTTTAACAAATTTTAAGGAATTTAAAGATATTTTAAACAATTGCTGCCTCATTGAGGAAGCTTCGTGGTGGTGACAAAATCTAGTTTCCTAAAAAAGGTTTTTTTCAACATATTTTAATGTCAATATATCTGACATGATGTCCTGAAAAATTGTCCGGGTGTGTGTGTGTGTGTGTGTGTGTGTGTGTGTGTCACGATCCAGCAATTTCTTGAAAACGCGTAGAGATAAATTGATGAAATTTTGCATAGTTATTTCATTATACACCTAGTTGAATTTCTTACAATGGTTTAACAAAATATTTAATTTTACAAGTTTTATGTACTTTTATAATTTTCTTAAAATTCATTTTTTCACTATAACTTCTCAAATAATCAAAATTCAAAGATGATGTAAGGAAAACGTAGATTCCTTGTGTTGAAACGAATCGATTGACCTATATTATTAATGCATTTCATTAAAAAATAACACAGTTATGGTTAATTGTATTTTAAAAAATCTGCCCGCTTCGCGGGCACATTCTCATCGCGCGCTTCG
>CAJFCO010017353.1:5742-26192 GCA_904066015.1 Synergus gifuensis | reverse complement strand
GGCAAAAGTTATATTTAATATGGCTAAAATTTGATTCCAAGGTACATACATGATTTACTTGAGCAGTTCTGGCTATAGAGATTGACTTTAAATTTACTCTGACTGCGAGTGAATAATGTAAGGAGAATATTAACAATTTTCAATTTTCAAGTGTTTCGGTGAAATTATCTTCAGTTTCTCCTTGTGTAATCGGTGTAGAAATTTTGCTGTGGCACAGAAAGGGCCCAGACCAGGACAAATCTGGCTCGGATTTGGAAAACGGACCTGGGCCAGATCGCTGATGGAACGCTTAACCAGATCGGAGCCAGATCTGGCCGCCCGATCGGTGCCGTACCTGGCCCCGATTAATTTCTCGTTATGAGCCATTTTTAAAATTAATAATATTATTAATAATAATAATTAAATAACAAAGTAAATGAAAGTAGTAAAATATATTTTTTATTTAAATGATAAAAGTAATTTGATACATACAAGCATACGAAATTTCATTATATTTTAAGAGATTTAATGAGATTTCATGGAATCTTGAATAATGTTAAGGAATTTAAAAGAATTTTACAAAATTTATTGAGATTTTAGATATATTAAGTGATTTCAAGGTATTTCGAGGAATTTTATGAAATTTTAAATAATTTTCAGAGATTTAACGATATTTCATAAGATATTAAGTTATTTTAATGAATTAAGAGGGATTTTAAGGCATTTACGAGATTTCATTGGATCTTCAGAAATTTCATTAGATTTCATGGGATTTTAAGTAATTTTATTGGATTTGATGATATTTTGGGAGATTCTAGGTAATTTTAAAGATACACAGTAAAAAAGAATACTTGATTTCAGTTAAAAATCGAACTTATTTTAAGGTGTAACAAAAAGAAGTATACGTAACCTGAAATTAAGAATGATATCTGCGCCTTAAATTAAGGAAGTAAAAATAATGAAGTTCAGCTTGTCACAACCTGAAATTAAGGCGGTATTTATTCTTGCTTGGATTGTCAGGAATTTCAAGAGATTTCATGACATTTGATGGGATTTTAAATAATTTTAAGGGATTTTACGATATTTTATGGGATATTTAGTAATTTTAATGACTTTTAAAGAATTCAATGGATTTTACGAAATTTCAGTGGATTTTCAGGAATTTTAAGAGATTGCATCAGATTTAATGGAACTTTGAGTAATTTTAAGAAATATCAAGTGAATTTACGAAAGGAATTTCACCAAATTATATTTTAAGAGCGCGCGGATTATAATTTCTAGTATGATAAAAAATGCAGGGGAGTACATGAAACACATATAAAGACTAAAGTAAAATAACCTAGAATAGCCAGAGGATCTGGTACTGATTCATGAGAAGAAATTATGTTTTCTTCGGATAGTTTGGGAATATTCGATGTGTTTTCCAACTCTACTAGATTCAGCCGCTCTACATCTTCTTCATATGTACCTATTGACAAAATGAAAAATAAATTAATTTAAAAATAGATTTTGGGTTGGGCCAAAGTTCTAACCCTCAAAATTCAGCAGCACAATTAAATTTTTAAATAGAAATATATATACAGAGTAAAACATGTAAGTAAATGTATGAAAAAAAATGTTTATAAAAAAAAACTTACTTAAATGAGTAGAATTCAAATCCTCATGACGCATCAGCTCATCATTATCGCTGATTTCGACATCAGTCGATCTTGGATCATCTACATTTCCTGGAACTTGCATTTCAGGTTGTGCTCCAGTTTCTTCTTCATCAACTGCATCATTATCTACACAATTTACAATATAATCAATTACTGGGGTTAAAATTTATAAAAATTTATAATAACTTTTCAAATAAATGTCACGTTTGAGGTTAGATTTTTATTTAAGATAAATATTCAATATGATTTCAGGATTTACTTACCATTGTTCGTATGAAGAAAATTGTCTAGAGCAGCTAACACGCGATGCTTTCGAGTTCGTGATGTGCTTGGCTTTAGCATCTTAATTATTAAATAATTGTATACTCAAAACCATTCAAACTCAAATAAAAAACATGAATTTTATCATCAACAACAAAATGCATTTGACAGCAAGGCAACTTCCTTAAATTGGAACTAGGTGGCGTTGCAATACTTGAACCGATCTGGCTCGGGTCTGGGCCAAGGAATTATCCCGATCTGGCCCCCCCTGTTAGAAGTAAAAAGATAAAAATCCTATCCCTTTCTATCTCCTTCTATCTCAAAGATAGAAAGGGATAAAGATTGTTTATCCCTTTCTATCTCTCGTCTATCCCCGTCTATCTCTATCTCCAAATCAATCCACACCACGCTTATCTCTTTGAATCTCCTCTTTTCTATCCCTTACTATTTCTTGTCTATCTCCGCCTATCTCTTTCTATCTCCATCTGAATCCACATCAACGTCTATCTCTTTCAATCTCCACTTCTCTATCTCTTTTTATCTCCTGTCAATCCCCTTCTATCTCTTTCTATCTCCTTGTCAATCACCGTTCTCTCATATCTCTTTCAATTCCTACTTCTCTATCTCTTTCTATCTCTTTCTATTTCCTGTATATACCTGTTTATACCTTTCTATCTCCTTTTTAATCTCAATTCGCTTTTATCTCTCTTAATTTCCAGTTCTCTATCCCTTTATATCTCCATTTAAATCTACATCTTTGAATCTCCTCTTTCCTATCTCTTGTCTATCTCTTGTCTATCTCTTTCTATCTCCATCTCAATCCACATCAACGCCTATCTCTTTCAATCTCCACTTCTTTATCTCTTTCTATCTATTGTTCAACTCCGTCTATCTCTTTTTATCTCCTTGTCAGTCATCGTTCTCTCCTATCTCTTTCAATCCCTACTTCTCTATCTCTTTCTATCTGTATATACCTGTCTATACCTTTCTATCTTCTTTTCAATCTCAATTCGCTTTTATCTCTTTTAATCTCCAGTTCTCTATCCCTTTCTATCTCCATTTAAATCTACATCTACATCTTTGAATTTCCTCTTTTCTATCTCTTGTCTATCTCTTTCTATCTCCATCTCGATACACATAAACGCCTATCTCTTTCAATCCCCACTACTTTATCTCTTTCTATCTGTTGTCCAACCCCGTCTATCTTTCCATTTCCTTGTGATTCATCGTTCTCTCCTATCTGTTACAATCCCCACTTCTCTATCTCTTTCTATCTCTGTATATATCTGTCTATCCCTTTCTATCTCCTTGTCAATCTCAAGTCGCTTTTAATCTCCAGTTTTCTCTCCCTTTCTATTTCCATTTCAACCCACATCCACGCCTATCTCTTTCAATACCCACATCTATATTTCTTCCTATTTCTCGTCTATTCTTGTCTATCTCTTTGTATCTTGTTGTCAATAAAAATTCGCACAAATCTTTCTCTTTTTCTCTCTCAAAATCTCCAATCTCCACTTTTGTATACCTTTCAATCTCTCCCGTATCCTCATTTATCTCTTTCTATTACCTTGTCAATCGACATTTACTGCTATGTGTTTCAATCCCCTGATTTCTGTCTCAGCCTATTTCTAAACTTATCTTCTTGAATGTCTTTCTCTTTGCTTCAATACTCTTTTCTATTCAAATTTATTTAGAAAATTTATTTAGAGTAAGGATAGAAATGGATTTAGAAAAGTATAGAAAAGAGGAGATTCAAAAAGATGAGCGTGGATGTGAATTGAAATGAAGATAGAAAGGAATAGAGAACTGCAGATTAAAAGAGATAAAAGTGAATTTAGATTGAAAAGGAGATAGAAAGTTATAGACAGGTATATACAGAGATAGAAAGAGATCGATAAGAGGGGATTGAAAGAGATAGGAGAGAACGGTGATTGGCAAAGAGATAGAAAGAGATAGAGAAGTGGAGATTGAATGAGATAGGCGTTGATGTGCATTGAGATGGAGATAAAAAGAGATTGACGGGGATAGACAAGAGATAAAAAGGGATAGGAAATAGGAGATTCAACGAAATAAGCGTGGAAGAGTGATATTGGTTTTTACCGCATAATTCCTAAGTCGGTCGCTAGATCATTGGACTAAGCGTTGGACATTAAACTCGATGCGCGCGGGTTCGTATCCCTATAGATGCGGATTTTTCAGCGTTATATACGTTAGAGGTATGATTAGAATAATATGTATGTATAAAATATTGTTAATAAAGTTAATAAGTTAATAAAGGAGAGATAGCTTTGAGGATAGAAAGAGATAAAAATTTCTAGCAAGGGAGATAGAATTAGGGATAGAAAGGAATACATTTTTTTGCGAATAAATAGACTAAGAGATAGAAAGAGATAGATATTACCAGAAATAGAGATAGACTGAGGGATAGAAAGAGATAGATATTACCAGAAAGAGATAGACTGAGGAATAGGGAGAGATAGGATATTACCAGACACAGGGATAGACTGAGAGATAGGAAGAGATAGATATCACTGGATTTGTGGATACAATGGTGGATAGAAAGGGATAGCGTTTTGGGGATGCAAAATGGAAGAGATAGAAAAGGTCTATCTCTTTCTATCTCCAAATTTCTATCGCTTTCTATCTCTTTACTTCCAGCAGGGCCGAAGACATTAAACCGATCAGGGCCAGATCGGTGATCGGGAAAATATATGGCGATTTCTGCACGGGAAGTAGGGCTATATAATATTCTTGTCCCTTTCTTACATTTTTGGTCAGTTCTTTCTTGAGATTAAGAAAATTTTGTTGTTTTTCGTGTTTTCCTAGAGCTCTTGATCCATTATCGCAAGGGTTTCCGTCTTCTGAAAGAAAATATGCATAGTTATCCTTACGCATTGGCAATTGATCACCATATTTTGACCTAAGGGATTATTTTTATTTAGTGGGACTTTAAGAATTTTCTTTTCTTCTTTATCGAACTTGTATTCTTTGCCTGTCGATTCGTCTTCTACACGAAGTAGTATAAGGAGACCGTACGCCATGTATTAGACATGGCCCCAAATCGTGGTCCCTCTTCCTCAGATTTTCATTGCTTTAGCTACGAGAGCGCCACGAACGGAAAATGGAGGATAGCAGACGATAATTTTGTCGTCTGCTATCTGTCGTCTGCTACAATCCATGATTGTGGGCTGTTTTTCATCAGCTAAAGCACAGGCGTTGGGTCCCCTTATACTACTTCGTGGTCTTCTGAAATTATTTCAAAAAAATTTGGTTAATTTTCTAAAACTTTACACTTAACATATTTCTTCTTCTCACGTTTTTCTTTGATTTCGTCTTCAGATTCTAATTTCGCACTTTCATCTTCTGAATATTTAGGTTCCTAAATATTCTTTATTTTCTTGATGTAAATTGTTTTCTTTATCTTCTAAGGTTCTATGCTTAATGTGAATTTTCTTCGTGGATTTTTTTTTTTATTTCTTTTTCCGATTCTGATTAGACATTTTTTTTCTCTGAATATCTAGGTTTCTTAACATAATAATTTTTCTTATTATAGATTTCTCTCTAGGAATATACATTGAAACCTGGATTTGAGTCCCCTAGGTTTCTGTCCTTTTGAGAAGTTCGGTCGTTCCCAAATTTAGATGAGGAGAGGTGAGGAGTCGAGAATAGAAGCACCGTGAGATCGACAGTGTTCGGCTCGGCAATAGCGTAGCCACAAGTGGGTAGTACCAGCTAAGTCAGTTAGCTCTAGTTTGCAAAGGGAACACTGGTACATACACTGAAAAAAAAGATTTTTGGATTCAAAGAAATGCATTTCTTTGACAACACTTCTTTGAATTAAAGTACTTTATTACTTAATGCAATTAAATATTTCTGTATAACAAAAAACTCAGGCATAGACTCAAAGAAATTATTTCTTTACATTTCATTTCTTTAATACAAATATATATATACAGAGTGTCCGGGAACTCAAAATACATATTTATATTTTCGGATTCTTTGTGAAAAACTGAATCGAAAATGATCAATAAAAAAATTTGATTATTTGCGTAATTAAGAAGTAATTAGCAATTAAAGATTAACCAATCAAAAAAATGCTTTAAACAGCCGACAGTCCATGTGCCATCGCTGAGAGTGTGTAAGAATACAAGTTCAGATCGTATAATTCCCCTTCGTTTATTTTTGTAGGAGGCTTCGAATCTTTGGTGCAACTTCACACTTAAACGAGATTCGAAAATTAACAAGCATTTTTTTCGTAGCAATAAAATTAGAAAACTTTGCTCGACGAGTTAATTACCTTACTTGAAATGCATACGTTATTTGAATTCTGTAGAATCTTCCTGAATTCTTAGCATTCTGCAGAATTCTCTAAAGTTGTGTAGCAATTCCTTTTACTTTTTCTAATTACACTGAACCCATTTGAATACATTGGATTATTTTTAATGTCAAGAGTTTTAAATACTTTAAGTTCCTCTAAATTCTCAAGAATTCTCCGAATTCAGCCACAATCATTGCAGTAATACTAATTCTTTCACAATTAGTCTAGTTAGTCGACTGCCTGATCTTTATTGCGGGTATGCTTACGAGCTTAAATAACATAGCTAAGTATTTAGAATTTAAGATTCTTTTAACATTTTTGAATCACTTTGGACACTTTTGAATACTTTTCATTATGCAATGTATTCAAAAGTCTCATAAATACTGTGAAATCCTCCGAATTCTCCAAATTCTGACACAATCATAGCAGTTATTCTAATTCTTTTTCACAATTAGTCTAGTTAGTCGTTTGATAAGCTAACAGTAAATGAAACATGTACTTGTAAATTTAATCTTCCAGAATATGGAAGAAATAGGGAGATAAGTATTAGACCCTAATTCATGTCCAACTTCTACATGCATTTAGCGACAATTACAATTTCCAGTAGAGATGGAGTAGAGATGGAGTTTAGTCTGCATAGTTAGACTTATTTTCTATCTTTCTACTTCTTTCATGAAGGCAAGAATGGGATAAGGCTGACTTAGGATTGAAATTTTGTGCAAGGCTTGTCCCATTTTTGAGTTCAAATGACACTAGCAAGGTCAAAATTATCTCCATATTTGCAGAAAATGCTTCACTTTTTCCCTATCTCAATATTCAACTAAAATTAGTGTGAAAAAGTGTGATAAAAATTTTCAATCTTGAGCTAGCCTTGTCCCATTCTTGCCTTCATAAAGGTAGTAGAAAGGTCGGAAACTAAGTCCAACTCTGCAGACTGAATAAACTCCATCTCTACCTTATTTTAAAATTCGCCTTGAATATGCTTGATAAACTGTGCTAAAATAATATTTCTGGAATTTACCTATCATTTGAAGTGAGGTGTGAGTTTTTTATCATCTGACTCAGTTATGAATTTTTATTCTGACAAGCGCTGAAAATACAGAAAACCAGGCTAATTTGTGAAAAATTATTTTTAAAAAAGAATTTATTAACTTTTGCCGATCGTAGGATTCCCTGTTGTAGTTTTTATTAAAGTTAAACTCTCAAAGTGGTCCTTTGCAGTCTTACAATAATCATTTAATTTTAGCATTGGTCGTGGCCAGGAGCAATGCTTGAGCCACTCTACGATCCATGCTAGTCCCATGCTTTACCAATGTTTTGGCCATTTTTGAATAATGCTTGTCCCACGCTTGAGCAACGCAACTTTTTTTCACGCTGACGTTTTCAAATAACCTAATTAGGCATTAATCTACTTGGACTCATTAAGGAATTTAAGAAAAATCTTCGTCAATCTCAGACTAACTTGAATGTCTTCCAAAACATAATTGTTAGATAAAAATTATTTTTTTATAATCTTTAACACATGAGTGTGAAAGTGAGACATGTAGTGTTTAATTAGAGCGACTTGTGGGCTAATTGGCACATAAGCATGTCTAATTCTTTAAAGCATGTATGGAAAATTATAAGATAATTTTTTTAGCCACCAATTTTATGTTGGAAAAGAAGGTAGGTGATACGAATTTGACGAAGATTTTACGTCAAATTCTTAATGAGCACAAGTTCATTAAAGCCTAATTAATTTATTTGAAAACGGTCATCGTCAAAAAAACTTAATGGGGGGTGAGTTGGGCTTTAAAAATTATTTTCATAAAACTTGAAATGGCAATTATCGATGCATGCCTGTAGAAGTTTGAAATGATTAATTTCTAATTAGTTCATGAGGTTCTCTAATTAAGCACTAATTTATATCTTACTCTTGCAGGCATGTATCGAAAATTATCATTTAAAATTTTCTGGAACACATTTTTTGTGGCCAACGCATCCCCTAAATAAATTTTGTTGATGATGAATTCGTAGCTAGATGATGATGACCAATTCGTAGATAGATGTGTAGAAAATTATAAACTCATTTTAATTGTCAGCATATTTATCGTGGAATACATCTCAGGTTTTCCATGTTGATGATGGTTTTTATTAAGTCCTGAATTAGCTCAAGTTGATTAGTATCTATGAAATTAAATTAATAATATTTTAATATTATTAATAATAATAAAAATAATATTTAGTATTTCAAATACTTATCTCCTATTTCTTCCTTATTCTGGAAGATTAAATTTAAAAGTACATGTTTCATTTACTGTTAGCTTACCAAACGTCTAACTAGACTAATTGTGAAAAAGAATTAGAATAACTGCTATGATTGTGTCAAAATTTGGAGAATTCGGAGGAATTCACAGTATTTATGAGACTTTTGAATACATTGCACAATGAAAAGTATTGAAAAGTGTCCAAAGTGATTCAAAAATGTTAAAAAAATTTTAAATTCTAAATACTTAGCTATGTTTTTTAAGCTCGTAAGCATACCCGTAATAAAGATCAGGCAGTCGACTAACTGGACTAATTGTGAAAGAATTAGTAATACTGCAATGATTGTGGCAGAATTCGGAGAATTCTTGAGAATTTAGAGGAATTTAAAGTATTTAAAACTCTTGACATTAAAAATAATCCAATGCATTCAAATGGGTTCAATGTAATTCGAAAAAGTAGAAGGAATTGCTACAGAACTTTAGAGAATTCTGCGGAATGCTAAGAATTCAGGAAGATTCTACAGAATTCAAATAACGTATGCATTTCAAGTAAGGTAATTAACTCGTCGAGCAATGTTTTCTAATTTTATTGCTGCGGAAAAAATGCTTGTTAATTTTCGAATTTCGTTTAAGTGTGAAGTTGCACCAAAGATTCGAAGCCTCCTACAAAAATAAACGCCGGGGAATTATACGATCTGAACTTGTATTCTCACACACTCTCAGCGATGGCACATGGACTGTCGGCTGTTTAAAGCATTTTTTTGATTGTCTAATTTTTAATTGCTAATTACTTCTTAATTGTGCACTTAATCAAATTTTTTTATTGATCATTTTCGATTCAGTTTTTCACAAGGAATCAGAAAATATAAATATGTATTTTGAGTACCCGGACACCCTGTATATATCTTTGGCTAGATTTCTTGAATCTAACTTTTACACTTGAAGAAATATTTCTCAAGTTCAATAAATTTGAATCTTTGAATAAAAAATATGTGTACTTAAATCACATAATTCATTTATCCTGGATTAAGTATTATATTTCCTTAAGTGAAAGAAATATGAAGATAACTCAAAGGAGTTTTAATTGATTTAATGAGATATTTCTTTAATATAACGAGAAGATGTGCTCATTCAAATAAAGGATTTATTTAGATAAATTAAGCAATTCATTAAAATGAATATTAATTTATTTAGTTGAAATAATTATTTATATCATTAGATAAACTGAAAGGAGATGTATCAAACAAATATTTCTTTCGAAGAAAGAAATATATTTTTGAAATATCTGTATATATTATACATTTCGTTCAAAAGAATATATTTTGTATTCAATTTTTTGACATGGCTAAGTTGATTAAATATTTTTTCCAATTGAAATCATATTCAGCATGATTAAATGTTTATCTGTTGCATTCCAAGAAATACTCCAAGAAATATTCCAAATTTTATATGCCCTTCTACGATCTGGCGGTTCAATTTAATATTTGTGTATGCTCGGATTGAGTATACCCTGGAGGAAATGTCGAACCATTATTTCGAGAGCTTAGGGTAATGGTTAGGTAGCTGGACTCGCGTCCCGTAGATCGTGCGTTCGATTCCCCTCAGCGTTGCGTGCGAAATTTTATTTGTTATATAAGCGTTTAAATCTACAAATAACGATTAGTTATAAGAATATCCATAATATAACTGCAAAATAACCATTTTCTTAATTAATAATTGTTTCTTAAACATTTTTTTCAATTTTTATTTCAATATTTATTTTATATTTCGACTCGGGCATTTGTAGATTTTAAAATTTTAATTAAATTTTTAATTTGACTTTAACCGAGAAATATTTACTTGCATGAAATAATTATTTTATTGAAGCAGTGCTGTAGTTCTTTATATTCAGTAAATTACTCTTTACATCGAATATTTATTTCTTATAGTTAATAAAATATTTATTTCGTTTAAAGAATATTCCATCTTGTCAAATACACTTTTCTTTGTTTTAATAATTATATTTCTTTTTATATAAGAAAAATATTTCTTCGAATTAAAGAAATATTTCTTCGGCCATATTCAAACCGACCATTTCTTTGAATCAAAGAAATATTCTTTGATTCAAAGATCCTTTGTTTTCAGTGTACGCCGCTGACTTACGACCTGCACACTCCCTTGATATGTGCCTACTGACCAATCAAAGTGGGACAGTAATCCAGGTTTCAGTCTATATTGGATCGAAAACGATTTCTTCATCAGAGTTTTATTTCTTCTTTTTTTTCTGATTTTTAATAGAGGTTTCTTTATTAATTTCTATCTTTGGTATTCCTCGTTTTTTCTTCATAGGAGCAGACATTTCTACCTTGGTGGCAATCTTTCTTGGTCTACCACGTTTTTTAGTATGCGAAGTTTCTTGAATTCCCCTATTCTTATCTTCTTTATTATCTTGTAAATTTTCCTATTCTTTTGTCTTACCTTGTTTTGCTTCCTCATAGAGGAAGCTTTGTAATCATTACATTTTCCAATATTTTTAAAATGGTTTAAATAAACTTTTCAAACTTGGCAAATGCCTAATACAACATTCATACAACATTCAAACAACGCACGATATGAAAAAAAGTCTAAAGATGAAAAATGTTTCTCTTCGAACGCCCTATAGGACCGGCATAACAACTTTTTAATTTCCTTAAAAAATCGAAAATTCAAATTTTGAGCAAAATAACGCGAGATGCAGAGAAAATGATAAGAAACATAATTATTGGCCTTAAAAAGATCTACAAGTTCTCCTGTGGCCATTTTTCAATAGGATGAGTAGTTTTCGTTTTAATCGGGAAAAATATTGTTAAACAGAGCAGAGCGCAAGGCGCGCGGTTTAAATCGAATATCGAGCGCGAAGCGCGAGTGCCCTGATGAGAATGTGCTCCTTAAGGGCGATGGAATTTAAAAGTAAAAAATGTAAACAAACTGTCAAAAACTGTCAAAATCTGTGGAAAGATACTAATGTTATTACCAGGATTTTTGTGGGGGTTTTTGAAGGGAAAAATTCTGCCCGCTTCGCGGGCACATTCTCATCGCGCGCTTCGCTCGCAAAAATTAGCGCGCCTACGGCGCTTTTGTGCCCTTCGTGAAGCTTACGCTTTACAGGACGCTTGAACCTATATGTTTTTTTTTTAAATTTAATTAAATTATATATTTTGTATATATAATTTATATTGTTTAATTTTAATTTATTTTTTGAACAACTTTGCTTCCGCCGATTTTTTCGAAAATTTGAGGCTTTATTCTGAAAAAGTGATTACCTGTTTATGATTCAAAGTATTGTCCGTCACTAGCCACTACTTTTTTCCATCTTTCGGGCAATTGTCGGATACCATCTCGAAAAAACTTTGCGTCTTTTGAGGCGATCCACGAATCGATCCATTCTTTAACTTCTTAATAAGAGTGGAAATGCTGCTCAGCTAAGCCATGTGCCATCGATCGGAACAAATGGTAGTCGGAAGGAGCAATGTCTGGAGAGTACGGCGGGTGGGGTAAGACTTCCCATTTTAGGGTTTCCAAGTATGTCTTGACGGGTTTTGCGACATGTGGCCGAGCATTGTCATATTGCAGGATAACTTTATCGTGTCTCTCTTGATACTGTGGCCGTTTCTCCTTGAATGCTCGACTCAGACGCATCAATTGCGTTCGATAACGATCCCCTGTGATAATTTCACTCGGTTCCAACAGCTCATAATACACTACACCGAGCTGGTCCCACCAAATGCAGAGCATAACCTTGATACCGTGAATATTCGGTCTGGGCGTAGATGTGGTGGCATGTCCGGGCATTCCCCATGATTTTCTGCGTTTGGGATTATCGTAGTGGACCCATTTTTCGTCGCCGGTTACAATGCGATGTAAAAAACCCTTCCGATTCTGTCTTTGAAGCAGCTGTTCACAAGCAAAGAAACGGCGTTCAACGTCTCTTGGCTTCAATTCATAAGGAACCCAATTTCCTTGCTTCTGAATCATTCCCATGGCTTTGAGGCGTTTCGAAGTTGCTTGTTGAGTGACTCCCAATGATTCTGCTAATTCTTCTTGCGTTTGGCACGAGTCTTCAGCAAGTAATGCCTCCAGTTCGGAATCTTCGAAAATTTTTTCTCTTCCGCCGCCATGCCGGTCCTCGACATCAAAATCAACACTTTTAAAGCGTTGAAACCACTCACGACACGTTCTTTCACTAAGAGCAGCGTCACCGTAAGCACTTGAGAGCATTCGATGAGCCTCAGCCGCAGTTTTCTTCAAATGAAAGCAGAAAATCAACACTTCCCGCAAATGACAAGAATTTGGCTCTAAAATTGACATCTTCGATCGAGAATACACTTCTGATGCAAACACAAATTCACTAATGTGGTGCTATCGTTATGTTGACAGATGTCCAAGCTTACTGTATGAAATTTTTGACCTGCCTATTTCAACCGACACTTACCGCTGCAGCCATCTATCGAAAAACGGCGGAAGCAAAGTTGTACAGTAATGTTCAACGAAGCCTTCCCTTTATTTTAGATTATTAACATGTTAACTAAACCCTGGTTTCCATAAGATTCAATGGAAACCAGGGTTGGGTTGACATGTTAATAATCGAAAATAAAGAGAAGGCTTCGTTGCACATTACTGTACACCTAATAGAAATATAGCGAAGAGCCCTCAGTGACTCTCAGTCAATTCGCAGCTGTGGAAGCTATGTATTTTATTCTCGTGAGGTCAAAATGTCCGCGATTATTGGCACATATATTTATTCACATCTAGTGAATAATATACTGCTTTCCTGGAAAAATTGGGGTATCTCCTAAGTTTCTACACTCCTTCTACCCTCAGTGTGCTACCAAAAAACTTTAAATTTGCCATTTTTTTCCTTGAAAAACCCCCACAAAAATCCTGGTGAAAACTTGACAGAATTTGACAGGCGCGCTACAAGGGTCTCAAAACAGTTGGTGTCCAGAGCCACCCTACACATTGGAACTAAATGAAAAAAAGAAAAAAACAGAAATTCAAACCCTCAAAAAGTTCGTTTAGTGTGGAATTGTATTATCTATCTAATCATTTGGACATCCACGCATATTGCAATTAGGTGTATTCGAATTACTGTCTGGGTGTCTTGACACCCAGAACCCCATGCTTGTTGCGCCCCTGGAATCTAAATAATACTACATGTGTGTTTTTCAAATTCCATCAGCCTTAAGGTCGATAGAACTTTAAGTAAATTAGTTAACTTTTGCATTCAAAGCTGTAATTTAATTTAATTTCAATTTAATTTAATTAAATTTTACACTAGCTGTGAAGTTGTATCAATTTTTGTGCTCATTCAATGAGCACTTTGCTTCCTGTAAGCAAATATGATTTGCTTCCTCATAGAGGAAGCATTAAGTATTCTTTACATCAACGTTAAATTTTGATTATTTGAGAAGTTATATTCGAAAAATTCATTTTCGAAAATTACAATAAAACACAACTTTCTTATTTTTCAATGAAAGGCATTAATCTTATAGGTCAATCGATGCGTCTCGACAAGAGGAACCTTTATTTTCCTTACGTCAGCTTCGAATTTTGAATATTAGAGAAGTAATAGTTGAAAAACAAATTTTTCAAAATTAAATAGAACAACAACTTTGTTATTTTTCAATGAAATGAAGTAATATTATAGACCAATCGATTCCTCTCGACGCAAGGAACATTTCTTTTCCTTATGTCAACTTCGAATTTTGAATATTACAGAAGTTATAGTCGAAAAATTAATTTTTGAAAATACAATCAACCATAACATCCTTATTTTTTAATGAAATGCATTAATCTTATAGGTCAATCGATTCGTTTCGACAAAAGGAATCTACGGTTTCCTTACATCATCTTTGAATTTTGATTATTTGAGAAGTTATAGGGAAAAAATGAATTTTACGAAAATTATAAAAGTACATAAAACTTGTAAAATTAAATATTTTGTTAAACCCTTGTAAGAAATTCAACTAGGTGTATAATGAAATAACTATGCAAAGTTTCATCAATTTATCTCTACGAGTTTTCAAGAAATTGCTGGATCGTGACACACACACACACACACACACACACACACACATCCGGTCAATTTTTCAGGACATCATGTTAGATATATTGACATTAAAATATGTTGAAAAAAACCTTTTTTAGGTATCTGGATTTTGTCACCACTACAAAGCTTCCTCTATGAGGAAGCAAAAATATATAAAACTATAAATTACAAATATAAAAAAATAAATAAAATTGACATTTTTGGTTTTAAGGGTAGTTTGCAAGGCACGGTGGGGTTGTATTAGGGGTGTCAAACCCATATGTGTGGTACATGAAATTCTTTTTTGGAAAGTCCTTAACAAGCCTCTATAATCTCCTGTAACATTTTTCTAAACCCTGAAAAATTATTCCAAAAACTCCGTGTTAAAATCAAAATTAAAAAAAAAATATGACCTTTCTTTTTCCGGATTTCGAATCAAATTGGGGGGATCGAGACTTTCTAGAAAAAAAAAGTCTTTTTAACCATCCTATTCCACAAGGTATTTGAAAATACATTAAACGCATCTTCAATTCCATGAACTTTCTTCAATTTTTTATATTCTTTCGAAATCCTTAGAAATGTTTTAAAATATGTTAAATAAACTATAAAAACTATATACGGAATACGATAAAAATAACGTAGTTATCATAACTTAATGTCCAACTGATTGAATTTATAGTACTTTATTATTATTAATATCTCAATTTCTGTTATCCATGAAAGCTACTCACATTTCGCAGACATTTTCCTGATTTCTCTGACTTCCCTGACATGTAGCTATCCTGTTTAACGTTTGTGAATATTTTCGAAGCGAAATAATTATCCTAGTTCGTAGGACTAATCTCATTCGAAAAAATAACACAGTAAATCAAATTCCCTTGAACACTCTCAACAATTACCCCATCATACAAAAAAAATCATAACAATCGAAAAATGGAGTAAACAGGTCAATAAAAATGCAGGGTTTTAAAAATACGGATTTTTTGTAAGTTTTTATAGTCCCTGAAAAAGTAGTGATAGAAAAGTCTGCCGCAAAGATCATTAATTAAAATCATTAACCACCCCTAACGACTTCAGTTTGAAGGTAATTTTTACACTTTAGTAAGCATTTTTACTATCAATTAGTTAAAAACTACTAATTCACAGTAAAATAGTACTAATTCTTTTAGTAAGGCTCACTAATTGATTTAGTTAATGTTACTAAATGAATTAGTACTTTTTTACTGTGAATTAGTAGTTTTTAACTAATTGATAGTAAAAATGCTTACTAAAGTGTATTAGTAAACGATTCGGCACTATTTCATTAGTAACTTCTTACTAATTCAAATTTAGAGAGTGTAAATTTCATATGGAATTATCCTTACATATTATATATTTCAAACGGAAGCATTTACAGATTGAATTTAAACTTGAATGCCACTTATACCCTAAAAAATTAAAGAATTAAAGATTCAAAGTCTATAAATAAATTATTTCACTTGAAATTTGCGCATTACTTTCAAACTTTAAATTTAAATTTTAAATAAAAATTTAAATTTAAATTAAATTTCAAATTAAACGAGTTACATTTATTATGTAATGAATAATAATGTAATACATGAATAATAATATTTTTTAGGTTATTGTGCCTGCTGGACTACGCTTAATTGTACCATTGACAATGAGACATATGACACAGAAGTGTGCATAAAATGTGTAGTCAAGAAAGGCGAACATATAGGAAAATGTAGAAAACGATATCTCAGAACACCACTTAGGCAAAAGGTAGGAAAAGAATTGGTCACCAAAGGTGCAGAGATGTACCGAACAGAAATGGCCACCAAAAAAATGAAAACTGGAGATCCAGAGCCAGGTAATATGCTGAAAGCATCTACCTTGAGAGTTGCCAAGGTAGAATTCAAAAATTCGACATACCTGGACCCAAACCCGATAAAAGCTATCCAAATCATGAAATACACTAAATGGAACAGCGCCATTCACAATATTTGGCAAGATCCATTTTTATGCCACTTCTGGACCACTTATCAAACGCGTTTATATTATAATTTCGCAAGAAAAGGAGTGTCTGATGTTTCTATAGACGCAAGTGGCGGAATTAAAAAATATTGAAGTGTTTGATGGAAAATCAAGTGGTCCAATTTTTTTGTATTGAGTCGTGGTTAATGATGAAGCTGGACAGTATGTTGTGGGTTGTGGGTCAAATGATTAGTTCGACACACAATACGGTGAGAATTTTACACTTTTTGAATGAGTGGGTTCGTCTAGGTGCTCCTCATCTAAAAATAGTGAACTGCGATGGCTCCAGAGCACTGATAACAGCTCTTATTAGAGCATTTACTCAGTTTCATACTATACAGGAGTATGCTGATGGCTGCCAATTTGGAAATCTACCGAAATGTTATATAAGACTCTGATGCCGCACACTTCATAAAATTGTGGGCTGACTTTTTGAGCAAAAATACTACACTCAGAAGAGTGAAAGTATTTTTTAAATCTGCTATCGGACAACTGATGTTATGCAGAAATTTAGAAGATGCTCGAAAAGTTCTAAAGGAAATTCTTGTTGTTTCTCTTTGTGAATCTGATGGATTTTTAGTATCTGATTGCAACCAAAAGACGCAGTGTGAAGAACAATGATGCATATTGAAAGATTTGATCGATCCCAAAGAATTAGAAGAAAACATTGATAATCAAGAGTCAGAGGACAGTGCATCTAATCGTCCAGAAGAGGAAAGTATATTGGATAATAAATTCGATAGGGATTATACTAACTTCTGGACGACTTGGTACACTGCAGTTTTCGAAGAAGCAGAGAAAATTGCCAAAATTGAAGTAGGTGAGCATGACAACGCTTACTACTTGCCTGCAGTTGCAGAGCGTCTGAAAAATGACATAAAGTGGTTGCCCCTTTGGTCATGTATTTTGAGGGACCAATTTGGCTGTGGAAAAATTCCTGAATCCAGTGCTCCATGCGAATCTGAATTTAAAAATGTAAAGAAAGATTTATTTTCTCACAAATCTGCTGCGATGAGACCAGATGACATTATTAATGCCTTCCTAGAGTACATTATTGGTCGGTGATTGTTAACCGAAGCCAAGGTTATGGAAATTGAAAACTCTGAGAAGGCGAATAAGCGATTAAGTCCTAATCAAGATAAAGGAAACGTATCTGAGGTTGAATCTGAGGAAAATTCCATACAAGAGTTGCTTCTAGAAAAGGAAAAAGATAATATAGTAGAAGGTAAAATGATAATAATATTAATGATTATAATAAATGAATATTATTTAAGTTAACTGTACATAGATTTGTATATAAAAACTCATTTCCATTTCAGATTTCAATGTGAAAATTGGACAAAAACGTTGTCAACTATGCACGACAAACATAGTCACATCAGTGAAAGACTATATATGCGAAAAATGTGGTTCTGTTGAAAGTGCTCCACAAATTCTCGCTTCCAGAATTGAAGAAAATTGGAGAGATTTGACAAAGAAGCACTTTAAGAAAAGGAATAAAACCAGTACCAGAAAATAATCCAGAACCAAAACTGGAAAAATTTCTAGGTACCTGGATAAGAACCCATTGACATATGACGCACTCTGGCACGAAAAATTGAAAGGTGTACCTATGATGAAAAACGGAAACCATTTCACCTTGAAGGTATGTATTAATGATTTTTTTAATTTTTTAATTTATCTTTTCTTAATTTATTTGTTGAAGTACAATAAAGAATAATCTCATTAATATTTCAGGCTTTGAAAATCAACAACCAGTTCTATTCGTTTTTAAATACATGCGCCATAGACTCAATTCTACAAACACTTGTTGTAGGAGCTATTGATCACCCCAGCATTGAAAATTTTTTGAACGATTTGAAACGTTCTGGAAATTCTTTTTTGGATTTAGCTATGTATATAAAGAGGAATGGTACAAAAAATGCATACAAATTATATTTTGGGTTAGAATATTTGGATTTGAAAATTTGATATATGTGTAAATATATTTGGAGTAATTTGTATAAGTATTTTGAAATTAAAGTTAGGTGAGAATTAGATTTAAGTTATGTTTTTATTATTTTGTATAATTTTATGTATATATATATTTTTTTTAGCTATGATTTTGACAATTTAATTAACACGAGCCTTTTGTCTCAATGGATCCGGAATTTGGGAATTTGGTCAGATTGATGGAGGGGTTGTCAACTAATTTTCCGGCTTCAACTCAGGCTGCCGAAGGGATTTAAGATGAGATAGTAGGGGCACCTGTTATGGAGGAGGATTTTTCCGTGGCTTCTAATGAGGAGTTTGCCGAGTATTGGGAGGAGTTAGGGTGCCGTCCCATGGCAGCAGAAAATGCAAAGCAGAAAGCAGAAAATCGTAAGAGTGAAAGAGACAGACAGATTCTCTGTCTCTTTCACTCTTATGATTTTCTGCTTTCTGCTTTGCGTTTTCTGCCGACATGGGACTGCACCTTTATCCTCTTTTTTGGCAAGTCCGTCCCAGGTTATTGAGGAGATGGATACTCAGGTACCAGGGGTGTCTGTTGAGGATGATCTTTTCATGGCTCCTAATGAGGAGTTTTGGGAAGAGTTATCATATTTTTTAGCAAGTCCGTCCCAGATGATCGGGGAGATGGATATTCAGACACTGCAGGGGTGTCTGCTATGATGGATGCTAAGGATGAAGAACCGTTCGTGGCTCCTGCCGTTTCTGATCAAAAGAGGGCGGCTTTATTGGAGGAATTATCTTCTTTTTTAGTAATTCCGTCACGAAGTAATTCCGTCAAGTTGATACTCAGGTGTCAGGGGTACCTTAAAAAGGGGAATCTTCTGAGGTTCCTACAGCTTTTAATCGGGGGGTGATTAGTTCTGATCGCTTAGGGGTAAAATGACCTTGTAAGGGGTCGGAAGTTGCGGAAAAAAAGCGACCTCGAGTTGAAGTTGATTTGTCATCAGCCTCGCTGTTGAAGGAGGAGGGAGAGAGAGCGGAATTATTAAAAATGTGGTGTTCTAGGCTTACGCCACCTCTATAGGGGGGAACTCTTTGTTTGTCCCTTCATCTTGGGACTGAAGTCGTGTGGCTGCGCCAATCATGGATAATGATGCCTCCTATTTATTTGTTTCGTCTGGTCGAGGAGTTACGGATGGAATTTGAAAGGGTTCCACGAGGGGGCATGATGACTCTGAGGAGAGTCAGTTGCAGGATTATTAGGGTGAATTTGAAGAGGGTAAGTTTGTGTACATTTTTTGATTTGTTTGTGTTGTTGTGTTTTTTTTTTACTCATGTGTATTTTGTTTTCAGATTAGGGTTTCTGCGGCAGACGAGGAAGTGCCTTTTGATGCTTCTTCGGGACCCTGTGTGGTCTTAGACGGGGAGAGAGTTCTCTTGCCTGCTTTTTGTAAGGGTCTCTCTTCTTATGGACTTCGTTCGATTAAGGAAGAGTTGAGGAGGCAGTTTGATCAAATTCCTATGAATCCCTTCATTTTTTCGGGGGTGCTTTATAAAATAGTACCTTTTGATAAGCCTCTTGTTGGGGGCCCATTGTTTAAAATGGTGTTAGCGACTTGACTTATGTATTTTTATTTTAGTAATAAAGGATTTTGATATATGAAATTTTACCCTTTTCTTTTATTTTGCGTATAGATTGTAAATGATTTTAGGAATACTTTTGCATGGGATCCGTATGGTGTTAAGGTATTTATGCTGAGATCGAGTTTTTATTATTTTTGTGTGAAAGATATTGTTGTATATTTTTAAACTCCTGTTTCGAGGGTTATGGTGGGGTCTTGTATTTTTATTCCTTGGATATTTTTCTTGAAAAGTTTTAAGTGTAGGTATAGTTGGATAGTAACAATGATTATAATGGCCAGTAATATTATTATTAAATTGAAAATTGTTAGAAGGATTAAGTTTTCCATTTGGTCTTCTTCATATGGTTCTTC
>CAJFCO010017352.1:13178-41561 GCA_904066015.1 Synergus gifuensis | reverse complement strand
GATACTATTCGAGAATTAATCGAATAGAGATTTCTTATGTAGGAACATCTGTATTTTTTTCGAGAAATCTGTCTTGCTTGGACCTTGAATTTAAGCACATTGGTCTCTTCTTTCGCATACTCAACAACCAGTTTTCCATCCTTATCTAACATTTCTGCTAAATAAGATACAGCTTGAGAAGGCTTATATGATCCAGTGAAAAAGACCACTAAATCTCTTTCAGTAATTTCTGGAAAATCAAGTATTTCTTCTGAAGTGACTGCTTGAAAGGGAGTTTTTCGTCGGATCCACCCTTTTTCATCTGCCTCAAGAGCTAGTCTATGTTGCACATCTTTTCGAGCATGCATTCTTTCCAATATTTCATCTCTAGCTTCTACGTCAGATTGCAGCCTTTCACCATAAGTATTATTAAGAAATGATGCAATTCTAAAAAAGATACCAACTAAGTAAAATCACAATAACAAACAAATGAATATCGTAAAGTGAAATGGCATAAGAACGAAATAATTATGATCGGGAAAGAAATGAACTTGACAAGAAGGCTCTTGTTATAATAATAAAAAAAACTATAAACTGTAAAAATGTAAAACGTGTCTTAACAGCATAATAAAACAATGGACGAATTGAAATCATGAACAAATGAAGATGGGAAAATGAAAAAGCGAGAGAAAGACAATAATTATTGACAATCGCAAAAGAATTTCGCGCTAATTCATTTCATTCTAATTTGTAAACGGAGCACATATCTGTGAGGTCTCGCATCAAGTAAGTAAGAAGAAGGCACTGTTGTTCAACAAATGTCTTATCATCCTGTTAAAAAGATCATAAAAGATCTTAAGGAATTTTCATGAAAAAAATGTGGGGTGTCACCACAAAACATAACCTCAAAAAAAATTTTGAAAATTTCAAAAACCCGTATTGTGAGGGGCGAGAAAAATGTATTGTTCATAATTACGTATACATTTTATAAGTTCTAGATTTTCGAAAAACGTTTCTTGCCAAACACAGACGATAAAGGGTTGTTTCTGATAGAAATAGTCAGCCAGTAAAGTATGCCATAAAGGTACATAGTTACACACTGTCCCGAGTATGATTTTTATTTTTTTTCACTATGTTGCACCACTTAAAAAAATTTTACAAAAATATGCAAATTTTAAAGACATTACTGCAATGAGATATTAGAAAAAGTACAATGATTCGTCTCGAGTACTTGTAAACCGTCAAATTGGGAACTCTATAGAAAGAGACAAGTTCTCTGTCATGTAACTTCCGAACCGTAACAGCTGGAACTGTAAACTTTTTTTAAATTTTTTCTGCATCAAAAAACGAAGCGAATGAGAGCTGAGAGACTAAAAAATAAAATTTATTAACTTAAATATAAGGATTTTTGTAAATTCATTTTTTTTCGTGTTTTTTTTGGAACTATATGAGATCGAAAAAACAAAAACACCAATGGATTCTGCGTTAAAAAACGCATCGAAAGCATGTATCGCTTTTCGTGAAAAAAATGTTTTCACCCTTTTATCACACGATTTGTGATTTTTCGAAAAAATTTTTAAATCAAAAAAACTCAAAAATTTGAGATCAACGAAAAAAACGGAGGTCAGATTTGGATTCAGCACAGAAAACTACCATGGAAATGATATATCTCGTCCCAACCCGACATAGGTCATATTTTGTTGTCCGGTGTAATTTTTTTGCAAAATTGAGTTTTCTGCAATGTGTATGTGCTTTTCGTGGTTTCTTTGGTCAGTTGTTTCAAATTCGTCTACGAATTTTTTATAAAAATATTTTTGCAGAATTGACGTTTTTGCAAAATACTTCATATTCATAATTTCCAACTATTTCTATCGGACAAAGTACTCGATAACAAGAAACGCATTTCTACAAATCTAATGATTTTTTGGGAAGCAGATCTTGCAGAAATGTAGTTTACAATCTCGGCAGTACTTGAATGTTCTTATAGCGCAGGAAGAACATTTGGATTGCTTTGTTACAGATTCTGATTTGTGCAGTTTTCTGTGACTCTTGGTTGCACTTTCCAAATAATACTTGGCAATGTCAAATGCAAAATCCTTCGTACCTTTCTTTGTGTTTCCTGCCTTAGTTGTATTGAACAGTACAACTGCGTTTGTGATTGAAGCCTGATTGAGACGAACGAAGATTACCCATGTCAATTTTTTCTTCGAATGCATGGAAGAACATTATTGCAGTGCGAATAATGAAGGTCAACACTCCCCATGTATTTATTATATACATGGAACGCATTTGGGAAGGGGAGGTGAACCTTTTCATGGTCTTGGGCACTGTACCTCTTCACTTCAGTCAATGGAGTAACTGCAACGGCAGTGGACGCTATGGACACCGGCTTTGAATTCATCACAGAGATATAGTTTATTTTACTGTTCTTATCACTCTTTACTACGTATGTTCCTCTGGACGCTTTTTTTCCAATACAATTTTCTACTTTAACTCTATTTTTCCTTATGGTTCCGGTAGCACGCAATCCTCTTTTTTGCAAATGCAAGAGCAAATCAAAACTTGAGAAAAAGTTGTCAAAGTAAATGTGATACAGCCCTATTTTTCGAGGAATCGTGGCGCAGAGAAGGTTTTGCAGTAAATTCGTCACCACTCTTGAGCCTAATGCACATTTCGCCAAGACATTATCTCCTACGTTACTGTACTTTCCACAATATAGATCCCACGCGAGAAGATACCCATTGGAAGTACACATTCCCCATAGTTTAATCCCAAACCTGATCGGCTTCCCTTTGATGAACTGCTTCATACTTATTCTCGCATAAGACTTCACCATCATTTCGTCTATAGACAATGCAGTTTGAAAGTAACCAAACTGCAAAATGTTTTTCTGGAACAAATCAAACAACACCCTAACTCGCCACCCTTTGTCATTTGGGTAATTATCTGCTTTTTTTGAATATTTCATTTTCGATTTGATTTCTTCGAATTTGTCTCTTGTCACGGCTGATGAAATGATGGTGGACGACAAATAAGGATCAGTTGATCAATAATCTCGTTGAGATTTTCTTTTGTTGAATGAAGAAAATATAATGATTCCTAGGAACACGTTCAAATCAGAAGTTGTGATGTTCAAACTATTTTCTGCTGATGATTCGATAATGTACTGCTTTATATCATCAGAAAAAAAATACTCAAAGAGTTCAACACATGCATATTGCAAAATAGTGAATTTAACAAAAAATTGTAAATAACAATAAGTTAAAAAGCATAAATTTTGCAAGTCTGAAGCCGGATTCGTAATCAGCGACCAAAAAAACTATGAAAAGGACATATATGTTGTTCGTGTAATACATCAGTTTGCCATAATCCACTAGGGGCAAAAATGACAAAAATTTTTCGAAAAAAACCGCCATATTGGGTAGCCATGTTGAATTTTTTAATGTTCCAGTACCATGTTTTTAAAGTTTGACATGTTTATGCACCTTTGTGCATGTTTGCGTCAATTCGGAAAAATGTTCTCGATACGAAATGCAGCCTCAAAATTTTTTCGTCTTCGATTTTTTCCTGTTTTTTCTCAAGAACAACGCCATATTGGATTTCCTATTGGTCAGAATGCAAAAATATGGGCGGCATTGTGTAGAGCAATCCCGAAAACATAAAGTCACGTTGCCTAGACTATGTAAGTCGACTTTTACTACCTTTCCTGTTTTGTCAAAGTTTACCTAACTTTTTTGCAGTTCTAGGCGTTAGTGGGTTAATCATCCTGATTTTCGAACACATGAAAAAAATAATTGGTTGAGGTAACTAATAAAGTAGTGTGGCTATCTATTTTAGTTAATAATACTATTTAACAGATTTAAGGGTGTTGGAGACAAGTTTTAATATAAAAATTATATTTCTTCATTTTGCTGAAGAAATATTAAATTTGAAATTTTTTCCCTCTGTATAAGTAATCAATTTTTAACTAGAATTATGTGTATAGAGCGAGAAATTATGCAGTCTTATATTTGATGGAACATTTTAATAATACAATTTTTGCTAATATGCATTTCTATCGAAGGGAGCCGGCCTCCGACATGAAGTAATTTGTCAGCATTTCGCGCTGTTGGATAACATGCTGGGGAATTGTATCTTCCTCTTCATTATCTTCGTCAACGTTTTTCTCTGACAGAGAAGGAATCGCTTCAATGTCTCTCGGTGGAGTCGGAAAATAAGAAGAATTTTCTTGACGAGGCAGTTCGTCCTCCAGGATGAAATTATGTAGGCACACTAGTGCCTGCACAATTTCTATTGAGGTTTCCACTTTGAATGATAGGGGAGTATGTAGAATGCGCCACCTGCCTGTGCGGATGCCAAATGCATCTTCAATGCAATTTCTTGCTCGACTCAACCTGTAATAGATAGTAGATTGTAAATTAATAATGTACAGTAGGGGACACCAGGGCAAATGGTGACATTTTGAGTTTGAAAATTTTTCCTAAGTACACTATTCTAAATAAAAAAATATCAGCTATGGCTTTTTACTGGTTGAACTCTCTAGTTTGTTAAAAAAATTTTTGTGTGTTTTGTATCATATGGATTTTAGATAGAACATAAAATGTCTGATCATGTCTGGTGTCACAAATTACCCCGATACCGGGGTAAATCGTGACAGAGTATGGGGCAATTCGTGACACTGTTTTCAATCAACTGTGTATAATGAACTGTACTATCAAGTCAATCTAAGACTGTACATAATGAATTGTAATACTCAAATCTATTGTTTTATGAAACATTATAATGACTTTATTGATTTAATAAACTAGAACTCATAATATTTAGTCATCATCAGAATTGAAATATTTTGTGGTTAGTACGCTAACGTCATTAGGCTTACTGCTCACTTCATGTGTAAAGAATAGGAACATTGCAAATGTAATATATGTGTCACGAAATATCGCGGGTGCTCATGTCACGAATTACCCCAGCGTCATTTGTCATTTTTCGATTTAAATAACATCCATATAAGATAAAAATGTATTCATTTTGTGTTCCACATATGTTCATAACATTCTGGAGAACAAGTTTTACATACAGCATGGTATTCCCAACTGATGAATTCGTCGTAAAACAAAAAATCGAAGATCTCTAAATTTTACTTTTACGACACGAAAACACTTTTACAGTCACTAAAAACGTATTATAGCATAGGCGCGTGTCAAACTTCGTGGCAACCTAGATGGCCACTAGTGCCACTTACGTTAATTTTTTCAGATTTTTCCTGACACATGGATTCAGGTGACGCTTATTTAAAATTTTTCCCGTTGTCACAAATTGCCCTGATCTCCTCTAGACCTTCTTTAAGTAGATAATCATAAATTAAAAGTAATAGTAACTGTAAAATAATAATTTTAATTATTATGGAATTACCTAAAATTAAAATTCCTTTCCTTACTTGTAAGGCGACTGTGTCTAGCGTACGGCTGCAAGGAATACGCTTTCAGCGGGAATATCTTGTCGGCAAGGAAAAAGTGCGGCAACACCATTGGTGACCGTGGTAAGCAACAGGGAGCTGGAACATCAGCTTCTGATCTCTCGAGTGCACGGTAGAACGTTGTGTTCTGGAAAGCCGACACATCGCTTAATCACCAATATCCATCCACGTGAATCTGTAATAAGCATCACACGCTGCCAACAACTTGAAGCTGTGAAACATTTTATAACAGTAGTAGATACTGCCAGAATGTGGTGGTGCTTCAATTATTATCTCCTTCTTCAGGATGTCCATAAGTCGTTGGAACGTCGAAGGCGCGCCTGTCAGACTGAAAGGCATTCTTTTCCATTCGAATAGTCCCGTTCCTTCGGCCGCGAACGCCGTAAACTTTCGACTATTTTCATCCATGGGAATCTGATGAAACCCTTCGCTTAAATCTAATGTCGAAATAATTTTAGCTTCATGCAGCTGTGACAAGATTGACCTCATATTGTGTAACGGATAAGCTGGTTTCTTTGTTTGTCGATTTAAGGGCTGGTAGTTGATACAAAATCTCAATCCACTGTTCGCCTTAGAGGCTCTTACTGGAGAGCGAGCCCATTCCCTGTTACTTCTGACAATGTAAACAGCCTTCAGCAACCTGTCAATCTTTTCGTCGATAAACTTACGGATAATCTCACTTCGACGATAAGGTTTTTGTCGAAAGGGTGTTGGATCCTCCAACTCAATCACATGTTTTATTATGGGTATCTCGCCTGTATATTCTTTCCTGAACTTTTCAAATTCGACATCCAAAAAATCTTTCAGCTTCTGTGCTTCATCCTCCGCTAACACGCACAATTCATGAGTACCTATGAAACGATGTGATATAGGATAACAATGTCTGCTACCACTCAAGGTCCATGTTCGTAAAAACGGGTCCACTAACACCTTAAAATCGAGCCAGAAATCCATCACAAGAATAAGATCACCCGACAACTCTGGCATAATGCTGAACCATTGTGGACCATAAGCATCGGCTATATCGATCACGAAACCCACTCCTCCGAGTCCTTTGACAACTGACTTATCTCCCAGTCGAACTCCTGTACGAGACATCAAATCAGCCGTCAATTCCTGAATTTGGAATCTCTTTATCGTTCGTAAGCGAACTCGCTAAGGAACGATCTTCCACTTCCACTGTCGATTATGCCACGAATTCTTTCGCCGAAAATATTAATTTCGACTGTTAGCTTAACGGACATTTTAGGTTCGCAAAATCCATTTCCGAGACGATATATTCTCCTTTGTGCTAGTTGTTGAACGACGTTGAGGGGAAGTCCAGTTGGTAACCAATCTCTTAAAGAATTTGATTTTTCCTTTATATCTTCCGGTACGGTCCCCGCCTCTTCGAAACTCTTAGCCGAAAACGAAAGTGAGGCTAGGGAGTCCTCAAACACTCTTTCTTGTTCTTTATGTAGAACTTGCTCCACCTCGCAGCCTGAGTCTTCCGAGTCACTAGGTATTTCGTCTAACAACCGCATTTCCATTGGGTCGTAATGCTTAAACCCTTCCTTTATGAAATCATCGCTGTAATTGTGAAGGTCCTTCGATTGACCAATATTTATCACTTGCTGTGAACTGCTATCTTCCTTTAATGGGGAAGGACTTTGTTTTTCCTCACTTTTGCCCTTATTTTCAGTAGTCTGAGGTGTAATTAGTGAGGGCACTTGGCATTTCCCTGGCGTTCAGGACAACCTGTATTATAGTGTCCAACCCTGCGACAAATACAACAGACCATCTGCGGCTCCGACGCACAAAAACGCGACGAATGACCCAGCTTCCCGCAATTGAAGCAGAATATTTTGGATCGATCAAAATGGGGTCTAGACTCGTCGCTTCTAGTTTGACCATCAGCCGCAGTTAGAGTTTCCTTGCCACTTTTTGCTCCATTCGTTCTCTCATGGAAACTATCTAGATTTTTGTCGAATCTCTGTCATGTTAACGACTTGGAATTCCGAGCTCCGAATTCCTTCCTCACATTAATCGTCTGTTACGGCTGAAAAGCGTCGAAATCTGCGGCCTGCTCGCTATCAGAGCATTCTTTGCTCGTATCTACATCGTCTCGAGTCTCAAACTCCTCGACTTCGTCGACCGGTTCAAACCGCTCCTGAACCCAATTCAGATCCGCTCGACCGAACCTCGGTCGCGCCCTTTGCGAATCGACGGCTCTCTGATAGATAACTTCGTTCATTGACGTAATTCAGAAACTCGGTGCAGTCTCTAAGAGGTAGATTTAGTATCTCAAATGTCAATCGCGGGTTAAACTTCGAGAGAATCTGTTTCAATTGTTCTCGAAACTCAGGCGGGTACTGCATACGCTCGAATATTAATCTGGCCCTGCACGCGAATTCCGCTAAAGATTCATTCTTTTCTAGTTTCATCTCGTGAACCTCGAGAAGAAGATCGACGTCCTTCATTACGCCCCATTCGTAACGGAAAGCACGCGAGAAATCTCTCCACGTACGCCACGAACTTTTGTTCACCAGGTACCACGACCGGTAAGGCTCCTCGAACATTTTCGATAAGCACGGGACAAACAGATCTCGATGAATTCCGCTTGTGCTGAGATAATCTTTAAGAATCAGCAAAAAGTGTTCCGCATTTCGGTCAGTTTTTGGGAACGATATCTTCGACGAACTGACAATTCGACCGATCTTCATGGCCATGTCACTGCTAAAACCGCTATCGGCTCCGCCAGGTTTACCACCTACTGCAAAATTATACACGCGAACCGCACTCGGTCCAGACGGAACATCGCTGTCGCTCGAATCATCCCCGCGCAAAGAAAACAGAGAACCCGTTCTTCGCATCGTCGAAGCATTTGAATTATGGCTTGATAACTGAAATCCACGTGAACCACCATTAAGAACTGATGTGCGCCCTAAATCGCGACCCATATTACGGTCAGTGCGTTGTAAATCACGCTGACTGTCGACAATTTCGCGGTAACGCTCCTCCGCCACGAAAACCTCTCTGTCGACTAGTTGTCCCTCAGCATCCGGCTCGGCCACGACAACCCTGACCAGTCTCTGGACCATCGGTCGTACTCGCATCCCGAAATCTGTCGAATCAGAATTGCGTAAAAAATTTTCATCGCGGAATGCAAGCCGTCAAAGAGTGAGGCCCCGCATTCCGCTTTCCAAAGTGCACGTGCCTTAATTCCCTTTCCACCGAACCCGCGCCATTTTCTCCAGACGAAGGATCAAGAACAGGCCCAAACTCCAACGGTTCGGCCGCATCCCGGTCACTATGGAAGCGAGCAAAACCTCCCGACCCAGACAAAGGATTCGGATCCTGTCGGGGAAAATTCCTCTCGGCACAGGCTATAGCAACCCTTCCAGCAAGGCGCTTTGTTGTGAGATGACATTGTCGAAACGGCTCGTCAACATTTCGAGCTTACGCTCGAGAACCGCATTGTCACACTGCGAAGCGGGCTCCACTGAACCCGGTCGAATAGGGGTCGCTATACGCGATCCGCGTCCTCGGCCCCTTCCTGCACTCATAATGCTTCCGGAATCTGTCGCTGCATCTGTTTATTAGGCGTTTCTCCGGCATTTATATTTGGGGAGGTAGGACAATCGCGTCTGCCCTAATCGTGCCACTTTCCAGAACAACCTCCGCATCAGACATCCTCTGATGCTCACGTCTACATCTCGTCGAGCCTGTGCCCTATTAGGCTTCCTCCTTGGAGGAGAATACAATATAGCCATTCTAATTTGACCTTCGAGCCAAAGTAAATTCACTTCCTGGACTCGACACAATATACCTACAACGTTATGAAAAATTAATAAAAGCAAAAAAATATCGACCGGACCCAGAATAAAGTTTAACTTTATTTAACTTTATTGAATAAAGTTTAACTTCTATTTTACATTACAATGTAATTTAAAATAGAATCTATATTATTATTGTCGGAGCAAGATCTAGGACAACAACAATATTAATTTCAAACAGTAAAATTCAGAATAAGATCTGATTTCAAATAGTTCTATGAAATTTTCTCACACAGTGTCAGAGCAAGATCTGACAATTTAAAAATCAATTAGGCAGCAAATCAGAGCAAGATCCGATCTCCACCTGCAAAATACATTTCAAATAATGAACAGAGCAAGATCTGTCATTTATTTCTCAACAATAGTATTAATTTTGGTCGTCGAAAATGTTACGGACTTTATACCGCAAACAGGTTTTACCTCTTTCGACGAACAAAAATATATTCAACAATATTCAATATAATCACTTTATTAAATGGACAGAACAAAATCTGTCATAATCAATTCAATAGTAACATTTCAATAATTTATATTTCATAAATGTTGAGGAGCAAGATCCGTCAACTTTTCAATAATATTCAATAAAATTTTCTCTTAATATCTGAGAAATGACACAAGCATCACAATGTAACTTCCAATCGAAATGTCCACAAGGTTAATTTTGTTTTATTATGGTCGGTAGCAGCACCAAGATCTATACTACACGACCTTCATGATATACCCATTTCATATCATGAATGTAGCGAATTTGTGGAATTGACGAACAAAAATAGCAATAATTTCGACTCCAAGTTACAAGAAACTTGAACTCGTAACAAGATTAAAATTTTATTACAAACTGTAAAATTAATTTAGGTTAGAAAGCATTTACAAGCTGTTATAAAAATTATAGGCGAAAACAAGTATTATGTAACAGGCAAGAGAGTCGAAGCATTACACAAAATGGCCGTTCAAAAGCACTATGCAAAGTGTGGCCGCGTGGCTACAGTTTCTCAACTCGATGCCATTACACCACTTTCTCGAATTCGCTGCAAAAGATTTTAAATTTTATGTCAAAAAAGCCCAAGGTGGTCCCACGTTGAACGCCAAATGAGACGGGTATTATTTTTAATAGTCGAACACTTAACCCTCATCCAGCGTGGCCTGGGTCATTGGCTGCCGGAGCTCCAGAACAAACGAAAAATATAAAACATAGAAGCTAACTAATAGTCGAAGTTTGGGCGCCAACTAGGCTTAGAAAATCCTGACTAGCGAGGGTAAATTTAATAGCAAACACTACTGACACTATAAGCATAAAATTGCAGCGACTAGCTATAATATATTAAAGAGCAAAGCGTAGGACTTGGGTTGATTCTAGTGAAATAATTAAATAAGTTCCAAACACATTTATTTCCATGAAATCGGACAAGTTAGTACTGACAAGTTTGACCACAAAAATTATGGGAATGAACCTCCGTAACAGGTATAACCTCACGTCTAAATAAAGTGTAGAACAATACAAATGATATATCACGCAACTCTCACAAAACGCACAAAATGCTACAATTCCTATCAACGCAAATACAAAACTTCCTTTCGCGAGGAAGGATGACACAAGAGTGAGCTCTTCACGGCTTCTCTCAACCACGCTGAGTCGATAAGGTTGCACACTCGCTATCGCTCGAGCGCAAGACTCAGCCGTAAGTCCACGAGGAACCTACCATGCCTAAAACTTTAAATTAATTCGTCGAATACTCCCGCCTAGACGTTCATGGGAACGGAGTTCTATTTATATAAAATGACTTCCCGCCAAAAATAATTTCTTGTGAATTAAGTGTTAATTACAACTTATTATGCCGAAAAAACAGGGCTCTTGTTGGGGAAAATTCTTAAAATCAAAAAGTCATCCATCAGTAATTCAGGATGAACAAGCATTAGATGTTCTCAAGACTGCTTTTAAAAGCACATTAACTATTCATTAAAAGGTTTGCGGTAGTTGTCGATGGTGAAGATCTTCCAGTGAAGATGGAACTTCAGATTCTGACTGTAGGAAAATCAAACTTCCAATTAGAAGATGTATGATTTCCCAACCCAAACGCATTGTCTGTCATCATAAGAATAATCGTATCAGAATCAAACATTTTGCTGCATTGACGGTTTACGTCGATACTGGTATTTTGATTCCTGCCAAAGCGAGGTGCTGTGCTTCTCATTTCGGTGATGATGGTTTTCTTAATAAAGAGGCTCTTGCGTCTATTCAAACCATCTCTGATTTTACTCACATGAACGCAGAGTCGATTTCTGAGCTTCTGAATGATTTGCGTGAGGAGACAAAAAAAGGGTTGAATTTCGATTATTACTCTGCGCTTGAGGATAAAGATTATTATAGACTCACGGGATTGACGAAAAATCAATTTAGTGAGGTTGCACAGTATTTAAAAATTGAAGTACGTTCGACAAAAGGTCGTTCCATGCGTACGTGCTTAGCATTATTGTTGATCAAGTTGCGCACGGGTCTTTCCAATGCGATTTTATCAACTCCTTTTTTGCATAGAAAAACGAAGAGTTGGCAGAGGAATAATGGCAGCAAGGACAGTTCTGATGTCCTCATTTGTTCCTCATCATCTTGGTATAGGTCACATATCTCCCGAGTCAATCATTAAGGACCATACTATGTCAACGGCAAAAACGCTATTCGCAAATGGAGAATATGTATGTATCCATACATGTTTATCCAAAGGAGCAATTACTCGTTTTAAAGACGGACTTATTCTTTGCATAAAGGAAGGAATCTGGTTAAGCCCATGATGTTAGTAACCACGACAGGATATATAGTGGATGTTTTTGGTCCGTATTTTGCTTACGGCAAGAACAACAACGCTAGTATCTTTGACAGTCTTTTAAAACAAGACTCAGTGAAACTGCGTACATGGATGCCCTCAAACTCTGTTATCGTTGTAGATCGCGGTTTTCGCGACTGTCTGAACTTCTTAGAAGATCTTGGATTCGTTTCTAAAAAGCATCATTTTCTCCAAAAAGGATCGCAGCTCTCTACGACTGAAGCAAATGAATCAAGGCTCGTTACTAAAGTCCGATGGGTCGTTGAAGCAATCAATGGGTTGATAAAATCGTGGAAAACTTTGAGTGATGTTTTTCCAAATAGTCAAATCCCGTACATCGGAGATTACTTCAGAATAGTCTGTGCCCTTTGTAATGCTTTACGACTTCCCATAATTCATGACAATCCCGATGATCATCTGATCGCTGAAAGAATGTTGCTATTGGCTTCGCAGCCTAATCGCCTTCAAGAACGAGCAGAAAAAGAAAAGTGGGCAAAAAGAAGGGCATCGTGGCTTCCTATAACGTAAGAGACACGACCTGATTTTCTTAGGTTAACTCTTGATGAGTTGCGATACATCACACTAGGAGTCTATCACCTGAAACAAGCCCAATCATATACAGAGGAACATTTAGCGGATGATGGAATCTACTCCCTTTTTGTACACAAACAGAGTAAAAAGAGTAAAAATCCAGTCTCGTCATACATTTTCCAAAGTGCATAATTTATGGATAGAAACTAATACTGGACCCAATCCGATAAGTGGTTGGTACTGCCAGTGCAAAAGTGGTGCAAGGGTGGTAGGATGTTGCGCACATTGCTAGTGTTCTGTGGTATCTCGGTTACTCCAGATATCAACAAAACACTCGAAAACCTTCACATGACTTCGAAAATCATTTGAATGATGCATCGCGTTGGTCCGGAAATGAAGGAAAAGGAACATCATCTTTAGATGACGAAACCAATTCTGATGAATAAAACTCTTGCAAAGTATGTAGCCACTAATTCATCATAAGCTTTGATTGATCCTAATCTAATATATTAGGTGCACAACTTTGCTTCCGCCGATTTTTTCGAAAATTTGAGGCTTTATTCTGAAAAAGTGATTACCTGTTTATGATTCAAAGTACTGTCCGTCACTAGCCACTACTTTTTGCCATCTTTCGGGCAATTGTTGGATACCATCTCGAAAAAACTTTGCGTCTTTTGAGGCGATCCACGAATCGATCCATTCTTTAACTTCTTCATAAGAGTGGAAATACTGCTCAGCTAAGCCATGTGCCATCGATCGGAACAAATGGTAGTCGGAAGGAGCAATGTCTGGAGAGTACGGCGGGTGGGGTAAGATTTCCCATTTTAGGGTTTCCAAGTATGTCTTGACGGGTTTTGCGACATGTGGCCGAGCATTGTCATGTTGCAGAATAACTTTATCGTGTCTCTCTTGATACTGTGGCCGTTTCTCTTTCAATGCTCGACTCAAACGCATCAATTGCGTTCGATACCGATCCCCTGTGATAGTTTCACTCGGTTTCAACAGCTCATAATACACCACACCGAGCTGGTCCCACCAAATGCAGAGCATAACCTTGGCACCGTGAATATTCGGTCCTGGCGTAGATCTGGAGGCATGTCCGGGCATTCCCCATGATTTTCTGCATTTGGGATTATCGTAGTGGACCCATTTTTCGTCGCCGGTTACAATGCGATGTAAAAAAACCCTTCCGATTCTGTCTTTGAAGCAGCTGTTCACAAGCAAAGAAACGGCGTTCAACGTCTCTTGGCTTCAATTCATAAGGAACCCAATTTCCTTGCTTCTGAATCATTCCCATGGCTTTGAGGCGTTTCGAAATTGCTTGTTGAGTGACTCCCAATGATTCTGCTAATTCTTCTTGCGTTTGGCACGAGTCTTCAGCAAGTAATGCCTCCAGTTCGGAATCTTCGAAAATTTTTTCTCTTCCGCCGCCATGCCGGTCCTCGACATAAAAATCACCGCTTTTAAAGTGTTGAAACCACTCACGACACGTTCTTTCACTAATAGCAGCATCACCGTAAGCACTTGAGAGCATTCGATGAGCCTTAGCCGCAGTTTTCTTCAAATGAAAGCAGAAAATCAACACTTCCCGCAAATGACGATAATTTGGCTCGAAAACTGACATCTACGATCGAGAATACACTTCTGATGCAAACACAAATTCACTAATGTGGTGCTATCGTTATGTTGACAGATGTCCAAGCTTACTGTATGAAATTTTTGACCTGCCTATTTTAACCGACACTTACCGCTGCAGCCATCTGTCGAAAAACGGCGGAAGCAAAGTTGTACACCTAATACCTTTTCTTAGAAACATGTCTCTCCAAGTTTGTTTAGATCATTTCTTAGACATTATAGCTAATAAATCTGATAAAGTAGAGCATTTGTACTCTTTGCATGGTCACAGACCTAATAGAATAGAAAAATAAGCCTCATTTGCAAGGCTAAGTACTCCGAGAAAAATTATGGCTTTAACATATGTTGTAATGCATATATGTACGCAGTCTTTGGCAAACTATAATCTTGCGTGTGCAATACTAACAATGTGAAACCCAGCATGATGTGAACGAAAGTGCGAAAACCCATGTAAAATACGAACATAAAAATGCCTGTTTCTTGAAATAAAATCACTTTCAGGAAAAAACATTTTAAGGGGTTATGAGACCCATTCAGATAAATAAAATAAAACACTTTTGATGTCAATTAGTAGAGGGCACAAAAACCGGCCTTATTGCAGTGTTGCCAGATCAGGGTTTTCCGACTAGATTTAGGATTTTTGTGATCCTTCAGTGGGAATTTTAGTGGGACAAATCCTTCAGTGGGAAATTTAATGGTTATTTTTTCCTTCAGGGTTTTTTTTAGTGGTTTTCATGAAAAATCTGAAAAATACAAATACACATTTAGAACGACTAATTTCGATAGACTAAATTTTATATTTCAATAACAATATTAGCCCTTGACCCTTTTAATGTCAAAAATATATTTTCTTAATATTAAGAAAGCAAATATGTTCAGCTACATAATATAATTTAACCTTTTAAATAAATTTTTTTAATTTATTTTGAGCTGCGAAGGGGGAATATTACCATCAGAATGAGAACGAGAATATAATAGAGTATATTATCGAGCATTGTATATTTTACAATTTTTCACGTAAATTTATTTTAATAAATGTGTAACGTGCAGTCTTGTCGCCCGTCACATATTCCTATCCCTCAATTGCTATCACTGTCGATCTACGTCACCGAGCGGGCGGGGCGAGATTCTCTTATCAGCCGGCTTCCCCTACCACCCGCCAGCTACTCTTCACGTAATTGCAAGTGCTTATAAGCAACGCACAAAGCAATTTTCGGCAGTTCGCTGGGGAGCAGCAAGTCTGCACTCAGCGAAACTCATCTGGTCTCTCTGCTAGCGGGCTACCACCATAGCAGAGCGACCGGGACCGTAACCTGGACGTCTTCTTCAGGGAAGATCCACTAGGTGTACGACTGGCAGGCACCCCTACAGCCGTACACTTAGCGAAAGGATTTGTCGGCTCACTCCGGCCTATCCTGGATCAAATCTGGAGATTACTTTCAGCACCTGGGGGACCTGACATCCTTACGACCCCATCCTAGGAGAATCATCTGATATCTGACCAGCGGGCACCCCCATGGCCAGCTATAAGACGAAGAGGGTACGCCAGCCCAAAACCTGGCCTACCCCTGGTTCATTCCCGTCTTCCCCGTTCACAAGTACCATCCTAAATAATACTCACTCTACGTTTGACCAGCGGGCACCCCCATGGCCAACCTTAGAGATCGAGGTTGTATCGATTTTAAGAAATCAATCCAACCTAGAGTATCTCCTGTCTAAAGCCTCACCTGGGACGAAAGCATCCGCGAGAAAAAATTAAAAATAATAAAAGAAATCTCCCTCGTCTTTCTCTCTCTCTCCGCTCCGTACCGTAAACCGTTTATTGCAGGTACCGACTTAGACACGTACATGGTTCACTCTCTCTCACACTCACTCGCTTCTCTCTCACACGCAACCATAGCCGTGAATCCCGGACGGACCTGGAGACAATACGTAACCGACGAAACATCTTCCTCGAACAGGGTTCACCAGATGTACGACTGGAAGGCGCAACTACAGCCGTACACCTGGCTAAAGTATTCACGACTAGAGGGCGTAACCATAGCCGTGAATCCTGAACTGACCTGAGGATGTTACCTGACCGACCGACAACCGACAGGCCGCGGAAACCTGGTTTACCCTGCAACCGTCTAGATAGATAACTACTACACCTCCCTCACCCCTCTCTCTCCCGCTCCGTACCGTATACCGCCTAGAGATAGAGACGGGTCCAGGAGAAGACGCTCGCCTCGTTCTGCCGACGACGACGCGCATGCGCATCACCGCTTACATCGCTTAATATTCCGCAGGTACCGACGTAAGACTACACCGCTGATGTACACACTCGCACTCACTCACTCGCTTCTCTCTCTCACATGCAACCATACGCACCGTACGCGTACCTCTCAATAGCAACCGTTCTCTCGCTCATACGCACCGTGCGCATACCTCTCAATAGCAACCGTTCTCTCTCACATAAATATAAAGTCACGCACTTCACACATTCACACTAAATATTGTAACCGCGATCACACACACAGCTACATTTAATATGTATTCACTCCACACACACACATTTACACACACACACTACAGATAAAACACACCGTCACACTCACACTTAGCTCATAGTTTAGAATTGTAATCTTATAGGAAGAATATAACATTTTGCTACTTTGTTAATTAAAAACCCTTGTTGTTATTTATTCTGCCCTTAAAATCGACCCTGGCTCGACTGAAGCGTCCAGTAGGGCAAAAAGGGAGGCTTCACCCCTCTCCATGTAAAATAACACAACGTCACAAATGTTAAAACGTAATTATTTATTTATATTTTATAATTAGATTGTATATTATATTTGAAGATCGAAAATTCTCATATATCCTCCGAAAGGAGAATATTCTCGGTAATATTCTCGAGAATTTTACATCTTTAAATTTAGTAGGAAATTTTTTTTTAGTGGGAAATCAGGCTCCATATGGGGTGAAACCGCTTGAGTCATCTGGCAACACTGCCTTATTGACCTTCCTCCTTTTCATCTTAGTCTTAAACAGAAATTTAATCTGCCATCCGTAAATTGAAAATCTAAGGTACAAACCAAATTGACTAATCAAATTGACAGATCAAATTCAGAGGAAAATATATTCTACTTACTATATTTAATGTTACGTGCAAGCCCTCAAGAAAATATATTTTTTTATCTCTCAAACTTTTATTGAAATTCTTTTTAATTTTCACCTGCGAAACTAAGTCGACAAATTTCGCAGGTAAAGAGGCTAATTCCTAAGGTTAACGACACCTGAAACATTTCTTGATGTCATTAGCAGCGGTAACCCGAACTATCGACTCGACACCTCGGCAATACAGTAAATGAGCAAACCTCGAAGCATGGAATGAATTTCCAAAACGGAATTTATTATTTAAAATTTTATTAATTATCGAGAAAGTCAATTAATAGTAAGACTCTGATAATGTAGGAAAATAATGTAGAGTAGCAGGAACGAAACGAATGATTAGAAGATGAAAGAAAAGAACCACAACTCTTGTTGCGCTCGAACACATACGGTATGTCACAAGTCGCATACATATAATTCTCTCGACTACAAGAGGCGGGCACGTAAGATTATCAAGTTACAACCCATGATGGCCGCTCGAAGGTGCGTTATCAGCATCCTCCGGTACCCCTTTTGTTATTTCCTTCCGTACTCAGATTTATCTTTCGGCATTCCTTTTTCCTTGAGACACTGACCTCATCAGTAATCAGTTTACTAATGCTCAGCTGTAAAATAATAGCATATAAATTAATTATGTTCTATTTAATATATACTCAATTGAAATTAAGTTGAAAAATAGAACTTGAATTATTTTCGAAACACTAATACCAGATGATATTGCAAAATGTCTCTCTGCTTACAATATTTGCAATTTGAAAAATTCCTGTTCATTTTGCACAATGAATAGAACGATTTAAATATTCGTAAGTTTGCAAAGTCCAACGTAAAAGCAACTTATTGTCTATTATAATATTCAATAAATTCTTTGCAGCTTAATTTGCGTTAGTTTACACAACGCTCTAAGCGACGTAAATTTTCAGCAGCACCTGGAGCTGTTTCACTGACTCAATTCTAATAATTCCTTAAAATAAGAAGAAACTGAGTATACCCATTATTTAATCAAAATTAAATATCAGATATTAATAAAAGCTTTCTCACGCTAGTTCACACAACGCTCTAAGCGACGTGGATTTTCAGCTGCGTTTAAGCACAGGAATTCTTATTTCTAAGAATTAAATAAACCCATCCCTGTAAATTCCCAAGAAAATTTCTAAAAGAGAGAAACGAAGTCAAAAGAAAATATTCTTTTGGATTCTGATGTAGAAATGATCAATTGAGATGTTTATTTCTGATGGATTTGCCACAAGTATCTGATGTCAAAAACAATATTTTAATTATTTGTAGGTTGAGAAGCTTTTAAAATTTTGATATGAAAATATTGGAAAATTGAGAAGTAAAATATACAAATCAAGAAACAAGATTATCAAATTAATTTCATTTCCATGATTTAAAATTAACAAGCAGATCACCTGTTCAGCCAGGGAAAACGTTGAATCCAAGGAGAAATAGGGAAATTAAAATCCACTTCCTTTTTCTGACCCCTAACATAAAAACAAATATCTGTGACCCAGTCACCTACTAGGTCGTTCAAGTTGCTCCCGGCCTAACAAAGACAACAAACGATTTTTGTCTAACTTACTATTTATTCTTCAACATAGTCCCCTTTGAGCTCGATACACCTAGTTCAACGATTTTCCAATATTGCGATGCCTTTTGAATAATAAGATTGCTCAAGGCTTTCAAAATAGCCCTCAGTTTTCCATTCGGCTTCTTCATTCGTCGCAAATCTCTGTCCTTGGAGCCATCTCTTTAAGTTTGGAAACAGATAATCGTCGCTGGGGGCAAAATCTGGAGAATACGGTGGATGAGGAAGCAATTCAAAGCCTAACTCATGTAATTTGGCCATTGTTTTCATCGATTTGTGAGCGGGTGCATTGTCTTGCAAAAAGATGCATTTTTTCTTAGAACAATGGGGCCGATTTTTTGCGATTTCGACCTTTAATCGGTCCAGTAATGAACAGTAATAGTCACTGTTGATTGTTTTTCCTTTTTGTAAATAATTGATGAACAATATGCCCCTCGAATCCCAAAAAACTGACGCCAATACCTTCCCAGCCGATTGTTGAGTCTAGGGTCGCTTTGGTGCACTTCCGCCGGGTCCTACCCATTCTTTGGCTGATTGTTTCGATTCTGGTGTATAGTGATGAATCCAGGTTTCATCACAAGTCACTATTAGACGCAAAAAATCAGTCGAATTTCGTTTAAAGATGTCCAAACAATGCTGGGAAGCGCGAACAGGTTCATGTTTTTAATCGATTGTCAGCAAACGCGGCACCCACCTTGCGGTTAGCTTTCTCATACCCAAACAATCATGTAAAATTGAATGTACTGACCCAGCTGATATTCCTATGGCCCCAGCTATCTCACGCACTTTTACTTTTGGATCATCCAATACCATGTCATGGATTTTTTGCATGTTTTCTGAAGTTGTCGCTGTTTTTGGTGCTCTCCCGGCGTGTTCGTCTTTTGTGCACATTCGGCCTCTTTTGAACTCGGCAATCCAATATTTTACGGTTGAATGCGATGGAGAAGATTCACCATAATATTTATCAAGCTTTTCTTTTGTTTCCTTTCCACTTTTTCGACGTAAAAAATAATGCTTTATCAATGCCCGAAATTCTTCTTTTCCATTTTTATGAAAATATCAAAACTCTTTTACTTTAAGCAAAAAATTTTTATTTCAAAAAACTCTAGCGTCACTATTAAGTCACAGATCCATCAGAAATGTATCGTGTAATCGTGTGATGGTTGGTATTTTAAAACTCGCGGTGCCATATAATGGAGGCCGAGAGCATCTTGAACGACCTAGTAGTAACCACGATACTCCCTATACAGCAGTCAGCTGAAGAGTAAGCATTCATAAAAATGCGACTCGGTCGTGTGGACATTGACCTAGTAGTATAACAAAACTGCTGACGGGAGATCTTGTTTTTAACTTCAAATATCGAAGTGGATATTCCTCATAATTTCGTCAACGAAAATTCTGTGAGAGAATCCATTGCTATAGATCCAATTGGGACTGATTTAAACGTTTCAATTTTTTTCAAATATTCGGTGTGGTTCCCAAATCCAGTTCTATAATGGAGAACAGAAATAACTCTTTCTCCGAAAGAAGAAAAGCTCCCCGAAACACCGCAGTGATGGAGCATTATGAACATGGGACAACTTATCACAATTCTTTCATGAAAAACATGACCCTACAAAGTAGTACTTACACGATCCCTGATTTTGATGGAAAATCACCACCCTTGAAGGACTTTTTGCAGGATGTAAAAAATGGGGCAATATTTGTAACAACAGCATCCGAACCCATGTTCACTAAGGCCATTCTAGCCAAATTAAAAGGAGTGGCCAGAGATAGTGTAAGAGATAAAACTTTCGCTACTATAAATGAACTTTTTGACCATCTAGTAAAACGGTTTGCACCTTCGAGAAAGTACAAATGGTACTTTAATGCTATAATAAATCTAAAAATGACTCAGAAAGAAACCGTAAATGACTATTATGATCGCTTACAGGGATTGTTGAGCGGAGCTCGGCATTCACTTGAAGACGAATATACCGTAAGATACGGCCAGGTAAAAGAATCGGACATAATGCTAAGACCGGTTCACAAATGTGCCTTGGCCGCGTTCATTAAAGGACTTCCGAGCCACATGTCCATTTTCGTGGATTCAAAAAATCCCAAAGATCTAATAGAGGCACTGGATCATGCTTTACACATAGAAGAAAGGTCGACTCAGGAAGAAAAGACAAGAGCTATGATGTCATCTTTCTATGTGTCGAGAAGGGACGAAGAACGTCCTCCAAGTCCTTACACTCAAAAAATGGGTATAAGGGGGAGTAACGAAAGAAGGATAACCCCACAAATGGTGGCTTTCGACACAACGAAACCGCATGAAAATATGCATACAGCGTCTGATTATCATCATGCTCCTTATCCCCAATCTTGCTGCGTTAGTTCTTCACATCATTCCGGATATCCACCACGGTACCCAACATGCCCTTGCTCTTATTATTACTCATGTCATCCCCCCTCATATCCTCCTAATTAGAACTGGAGAAATCAAGGAAAACCCCTTCCAAGATCCAGTTCTTCAGGACCTAACCGGAATTTAAACTCTTCCCAGACTCCAGGTGTGGACGCGACCTCGAGCGGGCAATATCAACAACAGCGTCGGAACTCAAATCAACTTCCGGAGAACTCCATAGGGTCTTTCACACAGGAAGAGAATCAAAAGACTCCCCCGTCGTAAAGATAAGCTCGCCTCAATTCAATAATCAGAGTGCGAGCTTTCTTATAGACCCAGGATCGGACTTAAAATTAATAAAAGTGAAAGCTGTAAAACCAGACATGACCTATGACCCTAACGATACTTTTTTGATAGCAGGGATCACTAATCACCCGGTGAAGATTATTGGCACAGTGAAAGTTGAAGTTTTGACTCGGCCTATAAAATTCCACTTGGTAAAGGACTCATTCCCAGTATCCAGCAAAGGGATTCTAGGGAGACCTTACCTACGACAGGAACAGGCCGAAATATCTTTCAGGCATAATACATTGATAACCATTTCAAAACCTGTCACACCTATGGGATTCATAGATAAAGAATCTGGAAGCAAAAAGGGCCCTTAAGGGAGAAATTAAATTCTTTCGTAGGGTATTGAAAATACAGGCCAGAAGGAAACAGGTAGTGCCCATTGACATAACCAACCCTGATATAACGGTAGGCTATTTACATAGAATAAAAACCCTAAAAGGTTTTTACCGCAGGCGAAGCTGCGGTAAAAACTAACGACGGAGTTTGCCACGTCATGTCCATTAATACAACAGAAGAGGATATGGAATTAGTCATTTCTCCTCAAGAAATTTTCCCTTACGATGCCTACGAATTTCTTGGAGGATATTCATCAGAGTTGGATTCCGAAAATTCCCAGCAAGAAGATGAAAAAGATCAAGAATTAAATTTGGATCGCGTGAAAAGGGTCAAAAAGGCTCTACATGTCTGTCATTTAACCGATGAAGAGATAGATTACGTGTACAGATGGGTGGAAGAATTTTCCGATATTTTCCATCTAAATGGAGAACAATTATCCTGCACGAATCTGATTCAATACCGAATTCCAACTATCGATGATAAGATGATATCTAAGAAGCCCTATAGACATCCTCATGCAACAGTTGAAGAGGCTCAATATTTTTCTATCTTCGACTTAGCCAGTGGATTTCATCAAGTAGAAACTCACCCCGACGATCGAGCCAAGTCCGCATTTTCGACTCCTCGAGGACACTTCGAGTATTTAAGAATGCCGATGGGAATTAAAAATGCCCCCGCCACATTTCAACGAATGATGGATAATGTTTTGACAGGAATGTATGGTACCGAGGCCTTTATTTATCTGCATGATATAATTATTCATTTAGAAACTCTAAAAGAACATGATGTCAAGGTAAAACGGCTGTTCGGCCGACTGCGAGAAGCCAATTTAAAACTTCAGCCGGACAAATGCGATTTTCTTTGCACTGAAGTGGCCTATTTAGGTCATATGGTGGGCCGAGATGGCGTTCGACCAAACCCCACCAAAATCGAGGCTATTAAGAATTTTTCCACTCCTCAAAGGGTGAAGAATGTTCGACAGTTTTTGGGATTATCCGGATACTATAGAAGATTCATTAAGGACTACGCAAAACTAGCCAAACCCTTGACTGATCTTTTGAAAAAGGATGTTACATTCGAGTGGGGTGCTCAGCAAATTCGAAGTTTTCGAAAACTTCGCCAGTACCTCACTAGGAGCCCTATATTACAATATCCTGACTTTAACAGGACCTTCAAATTAACGACTGATATCTCAGATTGCACCGTGGGAGCAGTGCTCTCACAAGAAAAAGATAAAGTGGACATACCCGTGGCCTATTTCTCTAAAATGATGAATGAGAGAGAACAAAGGTACGAAGTGGCAGAAAAAGAGTGCCTAGCTGTTCTTTATGCATTAGAGAATTTTTGGCCCTATCAAACCCTCTGTGAGACTTCTCAATCTTCGGCAGAGCACAACTCTGATGAGGAAACAGAGGAACAATCTGATCCCCCTGTTTTTCGAAAATCTCACAGCGTTTTACCAGACTTGCCCCTTCAAAAGTTCCCTAGACCAGGAACCCCCCACCAAAAAGTGCCCCACCGAGTATTACACCCCAAAATGCTCCCTTGGTTTAACCAACCCCAGGAGCCTTACACGGATGTTTACATCGATGGAGCCTGCAGCTATAATGGCACCGAGAGATCCAGGGCAGGCATTGGAGTATGGTTTGGACCAAACCACCCCCTGAATGTGTCGCGACCTGTAAAAGGACGCCAAACGAATAATGTAGCTGAAATCGAAGCGGCAATTGAGGCTGCAAGGAAAGCCCGGAATTCCGGCATAAAAAGGATACGTATAAATACTGACTCGAAATTCTTAATCAAAAGTGTCCAAGAGTGGATTTCCCATTGGGAAACTAATGATTGGAAAAATTACAACAACAAACTGGTACAAAATCGCACCGAGTTTGAAAAACTAAAACAGGCTTTAGAACCACTCGATATTGAATGGAATCACATCCCCAGCCATTAAGGCAACGAGGGAAATGAAGCGGCTGACTTACTGGCTCGAGAAGGAATAGCTAAGGAAATGCCCATGTCCAGCCCTGAGTCAGAAAATCAAGAGGAAAATAATCTACCCCTTGACTCTCAGCCAACTATCGTGGACGTGCCCTTTTCCATAATTCTTAGTGAGGAATCTGAGCAGGGATCCAATAACGAGGCTCAAGAAAGGATAAACAAATTTGATAAGTCCACCCTAAAAGAAGACCTGCAAAAATCCTTTTCTCAGTTCGATAGATCAATTAACCTGCATGGATTGGACTTGTCGGATTTGGGAACTGAATCAATGCTATGGGATCATGAGGACATGGACCAAGATTTACGCCCGATTTGCACCCATGTCTCAGATGGAGAGGATAACGAAGTTCTCCTCGAAGAATTGAAGGCTCGCGAACCATGCGAAGAGTACGATGATCGTGTATTTTCGGAAAGAGTTCAGAATTTTCTCCAGAAATATGAAGAGGAATTGAAACAGCGAACCGAAGATAATTCCGATTCACACTCAAACCCTCAATTAGATGAAAATTCTGAGGAAAAATCGATTCGTCAAACATAACAGCGACAAATACAAACGATGAATCAACCACTGGGTCGATATTACATCAATGCAAACCAAACAAACTGGAAGAGACTGGATCTCAAAATGCTGGAAAGATACCAGTCGACACTGGCATAAATATAACGATAGCCTATATTGAACCATTTTTAATAGGTAACTCAAACCTGAGTAACGAGATTACGCAGGTCTCCGAAATAAAGATTTTCTCTTGGAACGTCAATGGGATTAGAGCCGCAATAGATAAGGAGGGTTTCAATAGCATCCTGAAGGAAGATCCTGACGTGATCGCTCTGCGGATCCCTGAAATTGCCCTAAGATGTCAGACCAAAAGGATACTTTTATTATTTCCTGGAGAGTGAGAAAAACCCAGGATATTGTGGCGTGGCCTTGCTCTCTAGGATCGAACCCATAAGTGTCCTTTACGGATTGAATGACCCTGAATTGGACAAGGAAGCCAGAGTGATTACAGCAGAGTATAGCACCCTATTTGTAGTAAACATGTATGCTCCGTACTCGGGAGAAAATTTGAGTAAATTGGATAGGCGTCTCAATTGGGATCTAAAACTCAGAGAACTGGTCAAAAAACTAGTTATAATTTGTGGAGATCTAAACGTCACCCACAAGAATAGTTTGGTCAAGAATTGACCAAACTGTTAAAAGAAGGGTATGTGGACTCTTTTAGATTCTTATATCCAAACAAGGCTCATCAATACACTTTTTGGCGAATGTCAAATAACCACCGAAAAAGAAATATAGGATGGAGGCTGGACTACTTTCTAATTTCAGAAAGGGCAAAGGACATGATCAAGGACTGTATAATAAAACCTGAAATTCTGGGGAGTGATCATTGTCCTATTATGCTACTCGTGACTCCAAAGAAGAAAACAAGTGACCCAGAAACTCTCCAACCCTTTGGACTAAATATAACGCATGCCTGGAAGGAACCTTTAAAATATCGGCATGAAAACTATGCTCATTTTATCTCTGAAGATTGTGAGCCTAGCAACCCGATATGCAAGCTTTTAATAGCCACGCAACATCTCGATTTCCAGGATCTGAAATCTTGTAAACCAAAAAAGGGACAGGTCTTGGTCACCCCAAATGGTCGGTACAGGACTTACTCAATTGTAGTAAAACATAGATACGACGAAGACGTGAACTGGAAGGATGTACTCCAGGGATTGCAAAATCTACTTTACGCCCTTGAACCAGATGGACAATTCAACTGTCGCATACCAAATTCAGGAGATTTGCTAGGAAAACTCACACAAAATAAAATGTCAGAAATTCTGATAAAACTCGATATAAAAACCAACCTAAACATCACACTTTGCCACGGTAAAATAGAAGTCCCCTCTCCTGAACTGCGCCCTCAAATTATAAAGGAGTATCATGGCAGTTTAGTAGCAGGACACAAGGGCATTACTAACACCTATTTACGGATAAGAGAACTTTATATTTGGCCATGACTTCGCGATGACGTAACGGAATATATTCGGCAATATAGAAGCTGCCTAGAACAAAAACTGGTGCGTGCGCGAACCCGAGAGCCCATGATTATAACAGACACCACTGTCGAGCCTTTCGATAACGTCTCCTTAGACACTGTAGGAAAATTGCCTACCACCCCTAATGGAAATCGCCACATTTTGACTATGCAGGACAATTTCAGTAAATACTGCATAGCCATACCGATTCCAGATTTAAGAACTACCACTATCGCCCATGCTGTGGCTACAAATATTTTCTCCCAATTTGGCGCCCCTAGGTGCATCTTGACGGATATGGGAGGAAGTTTTATTAGTGAATTGATGAAACGACTTGAAAAAATTTTCCAAGTCAAACAGATTATACCATCCGGATACAGACCACAAACGAATGGATCTCTGAAAAGAAGCCATATAGTGCTCACCGATTATATCAAACATTATGCGAACAACTATGACGATTGGGATCGACTACTCCCTTTTGCCATGTTCGCATATAATACATTGGTGCACGAGGCGACCAATTTCACCCCCTACGAGTTGGTTTTTGGTCGCATGGCTCGAACGCCTAGTTGTTTCCCTCAAGGGGAAGGGGTCGAAACCTATGGAACATATCTAAGAGACCTAATAGTGCGTCTTAATGAAATTCAAAAATTGGCTGCTAAAAATCTAACAAAAGCCATACAAAAATCCAAACTTATTTATGATAAAAAGGCTCGTCCCCTAAACGCCAAAATAGGAGACCAAGCATAAGTAATGACGGATATAAGACAGGGCAAATTTGATGGTCGCGCCCATGAACCTTACACCATAGCTGGATTCACCCCAAACAATAATGTGTGGCTCAGAAACGAAGATGGGGAACGTTCCTCCAAACACGCTGACAAGCTTTTAATTTCCCACTTTTAAATTAAAATTTAACCCTATGAACCCTATTTCAATTTCCTCTTTTAAAAATAACATCTATTAATGAGAGTCTTTCTCTAGGTCCAACCATTTTGGAAACTGATGCTTCCAGCTTCCAGATCCATTTCATGAATTTGTTGACCTATGCCTATCACATTCACCAGCTTGTCCAAGGACCAAGGACATCATCACCTCCAATAACATCAGAACAGGAAAATATGATGAACATCTTGCGACCCTAATGAGAAGAGTTAGTAACCGGATATTCACCATCTTCCACTTGTATCACCCGATCTACCAGAATTGAGGATCAAACAGAATGCCCATTGTTTTCCAATAATTACGTGACGTATTCAGAAATAACATCAGTGACTATTTAAAAAGAGAGGAGAAATCGAGATAACCTATGAACCCAAGATTCATCTAAACCTTGTCAAGATATCACCATCAATCGCTCAATTTAACTATCTGGAACAATATATCCCAAAACTCGCCCCTGAATATTACGCAGAGGAAGCAGCTTCCTATTCAGGATCTTCGATCTGTTAAAATGAAACCTAAAGGCAATCAATAATTGTATATCTGGACTTTGAGTTTTAATTTACAAACAAAAGACAATTGTTCTCGAATCAAGAAAATATTTTTTTTATCCCTCAAACTTTTATTGAAATTCTTTTTAATTTTCACGTGCGAAACTAAGTCGAAAAATTTCGCAAGTAAAGAGATTAATTCCTAAGGTTAACGACACCTAAAACATTTCTTGATGTCATTAGCAGCGGTAACCCGAACTGCCGACTCGACACCTCGGCAATACAATAAATGAGCAAACCTCGAAGCATGTAATGAATTTCCGAACGGAAGTTAATATTTAAAATTTTATTAATTATCGAGAAAGTCAATTAATAGTAAAACTCTGATAATGCAGGAAAATAATGTAGAGTAGCAGGAACGAAACGAATTATTAGAAGATGAAAGAAAAGAACCACAACTCTGGTTGCGTTCGAACACATACGGTATGGCACAAGTCGCATATAATTCTCTCATCTACAAGAGGCGAGCACATAAGATTATCAAGTTACAACCCATGATGGCCGCTCGAAGGTGCATTATCAGCATCCCCCGGTCACCTTTTTGTTCTTTCCTTCCGTACTCAGATCTATCTTTCCGCATTCCTTTTTCCTTCAGACACTGACCTACTCAGTAATGAGTTTACTAATGCTCAACTGTAAAATAATAGCATATAAATTATTAGATGTACAACTTTGTTTCCGCCGTTTTTCAATAGATGGCTGCAGCGGTAAGTATCGGTTGAAATAGGCAGGTCAAAAATTTCATACAGTTAGCTTGGACATCTGTCAACATAACGATAGCACCACATTAGTGAATTT
>CAJFCO010017352.1:0-12778 GCA_904066015.1 Synergus gifuensis | reverse complement strand
GCTGCTTCAAAGACAGAATCGGAAGGGTTTTTTACATCGCATTGTAACCGGCGACGAAAAATGGGTCCACTACGATAATCCCAAACGGAGAAAATCATGGGAAATGCCCAGACATGCCTCCACATCTACGCCCAGACCGAATATTCACGGTGCCAAGATTATGCTCTGCATTTGGTGGGACCAGCTCGGTGTGGTGTATTTTGAGCTGTTGAAACCGAGTGAAACTATCACAGGGGATCGGTATCGAACGCAATTGATGCGTTTGAGTCGAGCATTGAAGGAGAAACGGCAACAGTATCAAGAGAAACACGATAAAGTTATCCTGCAACATGACAATGCTCGGCGACATGTCGCAAAACCCGTCAAGATATACTTGGAAACCCTAAAATGAGAAGTCTTACCCCACCCGCCGTACTCTCCAGACATTGCTCCTTCCGACTACCATTTGTTCCGATCGATGGCACATGGCTTAGCTGAGCAGCATTTCCACACTTATGAAGAATTTAAAGAAGGGATCGATTCGTGGATCGCCTCAAAAGACGCAAAGTTTTTTCGAGATGGTATCCGACAATTGCCCAAAAGATGGCAAAAAGTAGTGGCTAGTGACGGACAGTACTTTGAATCATAAACAGGTAATCACTTTTCAGAATAAAGCCTCAAATTTTCGAAAAAATCGGCGGAAACAAAGTTGTGCACCTAATAATTATGTTTTATTATTATTATTATTATTAAATATAATATTATTATATTTATTATTATTATTATTTTATTAATTATGTTAATTAATTAATTATTATCAAAAATTCCTGACACATCAAAATTTCCCTACTAAATCTACCGATAGCACAACTACGACGGGCATCATAAAAACAAAGCAATTCAGTTGCTCTGGGCAGTCTGACGAACTTCCTTCACGGGTAAAAAAGTCTCTCAATTCGGAAAAATCAGTGCCCGTCTCTTAAAGAAATTCTTTTCAAACCGCGCACTCCTGTCGGGTGGCCCAGTGTTTCCGTGTAAAAGTTCAACTAAGTCAATACTTAGAAGACGTACCGGAAGTCCAAAAAGCGCCAGCAAAATTGTCCTGAAGGAATCTGAAAGTCGGGTTGAATGGAACGAAGGACGTAAAAGCTTCAAATTCTTCCCGATTTGGGGACAAAGTCCCCCAAGCTTCCAAATTATTCTGAGCCGTGATTTGGTTAGTTGATTTGTCAGCTGGGTAACTTTGGTTGTTCTGAGGGCATCATACAGCCTTTTTGGACACGGCACAACCAGTGTGTTTCCCGAATAAATTAAAATCTGTGGTGCAGTGCGGGAATCTCGGCTGCGAACGTCTCTAGAAGGACTAAACTTTTCTAGAGAAAAGTCAAAGGGGGATTCCTAGTGATAGATATTTTATATTGTTATATTCACTACATCGAAATCGGTGAGCATCTGTATCTCATAGTATAATTTTGGATTGTAAAATTAGGGAATTCGTCATCAGGAAATACGCTTCTGCTCTCACGGTATCAGCCCCAAAGAAAAGGGATCTCCTTCTGAGTCCCCCTTTTCGCGATATTCCGACAGACTCAAAACGCAATGGTGAAGGGTCCAAACTCGAATCTCAAAACGAGTGGGAACCCTTTGCTTTAAACTTGTAAACCGGGATCATATGAAAATTCGTAGGGAAGGATGTTGAGATTTAATTGCTCTCATCTCTTCCGGTTTAAAGCCATCTAGTGAACTTTTCGTATGACCCCAGTGAATGACAGCGAAGCGTGGGAGGGTTCAAGTGGCAAATGAACACAGTGCTACGAACAAACCAAAGACTGGAGTTGTGAAAATTTACCAACGAAATTTAAGAATAAAGTTCAGCCCAATAGGGAGGAATCGGATGTGCAAATGCCCCTCCGCTTCATCCCTAGTGGTAGTTCATAAGCTACAGTAGGATAGGGTAAGAAAAGAACATTGTATCGTTCCTACTTTATTATTGTTTCCTAGATAATAGTAATCGAAGATATTCTTTTTACCACCAAAATAAATGTCCTTCAATAAACTATAAATATTAAGAATGCTTCTTGGGAATATTGTATAGAAATGTAAATGGGGGTTGATTGAATAAATCAGATTGTTATATGAATTACCGGGTATCATTTATTTTCTCCCATTAGATGACATTTTCATCCTCGGACGAGGACAGGTGATTGCTTACCCCGCAAAATAATTAAGGAGATCGATTCTAAATCAATCTCTTCTTTTCTGTATTTCTCCGACCAAACCTAAATTATCCTATTTTCATTAGACCCAACTTGCCAGGATTTCTATTGGTTCGTTACATTTAAAACTTTTCAAATAAAATTTCTATAGAAAAAAATACTGTCACAGTTGTGATTTGAACCCAGGTCTTTCTATTATAATAAAAAATGTTACTAGTTTTTTCTCTAAAGGTATTGCAACTGTCAGATGTTCAAACTTTTCCAAATATGTGATTAATAAAATTGATTTGAAATAATTCTTAATGCACGTCACGCTTTACGTGATTTGTTCGTAGCGCTTCGCGCTCTGGAGTATTTGATCATCGAGTTTCAAGGCTCCAGCATATTATTTTGGAACATTATCTTATGTTTCACGTTTTTTATCCAGGAAAATTTATTTTTTTACTTTTTAAAAATACTTTTCACGATTAAAACGAAACTTACTCAATCAAAAAATGCTTAAGGGAGAATTTGTATATCTTTTTAAGACCAATAATTATGTTTCTTATCATTTTCTCTGTATCATGATCTAACTACTCATGGTCTCGCTACGCACAAGTAAAAAAAATGCAACCAATCAGGACCAGTCCACTGATGTCAGCCATATTGATTAAGTTAGGGCGGCAATTTCGAATAGGTGAAACCAATGAATGAATGCATCAACATTTTATAAGAATAAAAATTGTGATATATGTGATAAATGATATAATTTAAACTCACATGCAGGTGCAAGCATATTATTATTGGAATATAATTTGAAGTATTTAACAAAAACCTTTTTTTACATTTATTCAAATTTGTGAGGATTATAAATAAATATACAAAAAACAAGGAATAAATATATTTATTAAAATAAATATTATAAGTTATACCTTTAAAAAATGTAAAAAATGTCTAAACATGAGAAGTAAAATTTTTTCTCTAAGGAAATTTTCGAAGTTTGGAAAATCAATAACATAATTTAACAATTTTATTAATTAAATTTTAAAATTGGAGCATAAAAAATAATTTCATTTTTATCCTTTTTAATTTTAGAAATTTCTGTACATTTGAATCTTGTCTTTCATTCCATTTGATTTGAAAACATTTGATTTTTTAAAATTAACAATATTTCTGCTTGAATACTACGTTAATATACATATACTAACTGCTTTATTTTCTCCGCAATTAACTAAACAAATATTATTAAAAATATGCACTTCAAACACTTAACGTTTATTTTCAAGTAATATAATACCACAAGCACAACAAGGCTGCAATAGCGGGCTCGCGGAAACTTTGAATGCATCCGCGTTCAACTTCAAACTACGCGGCTATAGAAATAAAGATGGCCCTGATCAGTGGATGCGCGACTTGAACGAATTTGGGACCTCTGACGGCCAGACCATGGGTGGTTAGATCATGCTCTGTATCTTGTGTTATTTGGCTTTAAATTTTAATTTTCGTTCGTTCTTTTGAAATTTTTGAAATATTATGTCACAATTTTTTTTTTCTTCAAAAAAAGGATAAATTGTTCAAACTCTTGAGTACTAAGACCATACTTACATATAATTTTTAATTAAAAAAAAAAGTGGTTACTATGAGCACTTTGCATACTTTGTAAATTCATCAAAGAAAAATTTCAAAAAAAAGAAATATGAAAAAGCAAGCGGAAACATATAATAATTATTTGTTATTGAAACATTACTATAAACTTGTCTGGAAGATGTTGCAGTTGAGAAAATAATTTCTATCCGTGTCACAGTGATTAATTTTTGAAATTGATTAAATTTTCTGTTATTAAAATTAAGAAATGTTCTAAGATTATAATAGATTATTTTAAATAATTTGTTCCAAACATATTTTACATTCATTGGATGAAAAAAACAAGAGGTTTCTATGAAAAAAAATTTTTAATTGTTTATTAAAATATTTATAACAATAGTAATTGTTGAGATATGGTTATTATTTGCCACGTTTGGCCATAGGTTATACTCACCCTGTATATATTATATTATTAACTATATTATTAACTTAATTATATAATTAACCACTGTATTATTAACAATATTATTTGAACAAAACTTGATTTTACTGCCATCCGACCACCCTCCACAACCCCAAGTGACGTCATGTGCCCGCACCATGTGTCTTGTCCCGGATTGGGCAGCTGGAAATCTGGTCACTATACTCATAGCCCTCTCCCCGGACTCTAGCGCTTTCTTCCCACCACTCCTTGGATTATCCTACCCCGATTATACACTTTATTCAATGCCTTTAAAGTCAATCCATTTATTTAATTTAACCATTTTCTCCTTTTCTATATTTTCTTCAATAGTTTCTATCTCAATATCCATTAACTTATTTACTTTTCTATTTTCTTTACTATTTTTAATTTTCGTATCTTTTTTCAAATTTTCTTTCATCCTTTTTACTCTATCCTTTGTTTTCCTATGTATTGTTTCTAGATTTGCTTTAAGGGGTCAGGTACAGTCACAAGGTCAAAAAAACGCGCTTCTTTGAGAATTTTTTTAAAAGAAAGTTTTGAATATTTACAGATTAATGTTTATAAGTTCGAAATATATATACTTCAAGAAGGTACAGTAATTTTTTCATTTATAAACAGTGATACACAACTGAGTTACGGCCAATATGCTAGAGGTCCAGAAAAAAATTTTGATTTGCGGTGCGTAACGTAACTCATTACTGACTCATCTGAAACAAAAAACTCCATAAGGAATTAGTAAAATATAATATTCTTCTGTACTTTATGCAGAGATTTTATCAAAATTAAATTCTTTTACGAAATGGCGGATGCCTAAAGGAAAAAGTTGTTTTTAACCCAAAAAATCGGTCATTTTTCGGTTATATTAAAAAAATAAGGTGAAAATTAAAAATATCTCTCCGTCAAATACACCACAATTATGTTAACAATAACAGCTTAAAATTTTGTCAAGATCGATAGAGCCGTTTTTGAGATTTTTTACGCACTGTCTTTGAAAACGTTGTTTCGAAAAAAACGTTTAAAATGTGCAGTGTGCACAGCTCATTCCCGCGAACCGCTCGAGATGCCTTTGGTTTAAGTCATATATCTTAAAAAGTTATGTTCCGATTTACTTGAAATTTCTACACAATACTTTTGAAATGTTATACTTTTAGAAAATGTAAATAAAATCGATTTTTTTTAAATTACAACTGTACTTAACCCCTTAACCTTGTTGAAGTTATTGTTATTATCGCAGGGTTTAACTTCTGAAGTCTTATTTCTTGGAATTTCATTATTCCTACTTTTATAACCTAACCTCTTTGCTATTTTAGTTATTTCGCGAGCATCAACCTACAGCACTGAAATGGTGTGGGGAGAGGTTCGTTCAACTAATGTCGGTAAATCTGCTTCCTTTTTTTTTAGTATCTAAAATTTTTCCTTCAACATTATTCTTTGAACTAATTTTCTGTCCAAATTTAATTTTCGCATCTTTATCTTTTCCGTTAATTTTTTCAACATTTTTTCTAAATTTATTTTTCTTCTCTTTTTCTGATTCATTACTATCATTTATAGGTTTCTGTTCATTTTCGGGTTTCGTCTGTATAGTGTATTTGATTTGTGGCGTTTCGGGTAACCACCAAATCAATTTTTCAAAATCCATTTTTAACCCAATTTCTGTAAACATGTCTGTACCCATTATCCCTTCATTTTTTAATCCTAGAACTAACCTGAATAAGATGTTTTTATTTACATGCCCTATATTAATAGGTATCCTAACTTTTCCTATTATTTCCAACTTCTGTCCATTAGCCACCATCAGTTTTTTATTAACTTTTATCTTTATTCTTTTGCTTCCTCACAGAGGAAGCTTTGTAGTAGTGACAAAATCCAGTTTCCCAAAAAAGGTTTTTTTGAACATATTTCAAGGGCAATATATCTAATATGATGTCCTGAAAATTGTCCGGATGTATGTATGTATGTCACGATCCAGCAATATCTTGAAAACGCATAGAGATAAATTGACGAAATTTTGCATAGTTATTCCACTATATATCTAGTTGAATTTATTATAAGGGTTTAACAAAATATTTAATTTTACAAGTTTGGTGTACTTTTATAATTTTCGTAAAATTCATTTTTTCACTATAACTTCTCAAATATTCAAAATTGAAAGTTGATGTAAGGAAAATAAAGATTCTTTGTGTCGAGAGGAATCGATTAACCTATATGATTAATGCATTTCAATAAAAACTAAATTTTGACTTGACGTAAGGAAAATAAATTTTCCTTGCATCGATTCGAATCGATTAGTCTATAATATTATTTCATTTCATTGAAAAATAAAAAATTTATGGTTCTATTTAATTTTGAAAAATTAGTTTTTCAACTATAACTTCTCTAATATTCAAAATTCGAAGCTGACGTGAGGAAAATAAAGGTTTCTTGCGTGGAGACGAATCGATTGACCTATAAGATTAATGCATTTCATTGAAAAATAAGAAAGTTGTGTTTATTGTAATTTTCGAAAATGAATTTTTCGAATATACCTTCCCAAATAATCAAAATTTAATGCTGATATAAAGAATACTTAATGCTTCCTCTATGAGGAAGCAAATCGTATTTGCTTACAGGAAGCAAAGTGCTCATTGAATGAGCACAAAAGTTGAATCAACGTCACAGCTAGTTTAACAATTTAATTAGTTTCCCACTTAACAATCAGGTGAATTTTGATCAATTTATAAAAAAAGGCTGTGTAATTAAGAAATATGTTTATCTGGCACCATTTGAAAGAAATATAAAAAAAATCAAATTTACACGGAGAAAAAAATCCACCTGTAATAGTATGAGCATGTAACGATTCTAGTTGTTGGTCTAAACTAGGCTAAACTTATTCTTGAAATCTATCTAAAATGTTCAGACTTTATGCACTCTCATAGGCTAGAATCGAGGGAGTGGGACGTTTCCTGAGGGAGACAAATAAGTACGCAATTTATTTAATAACAAAAAATGGTAATTTATTCAAATCAAATAAGAAAACGTAGAGATAATACCACCTTCCGGATGCGGAAAGACTCGACACAATACTAAGTTTTTTATTCATACTGACTCGATATAATTCAAGGTAACTTCCTCGCAAACCGAGAAAATGATAAGTATCTCTCAAAAACAAAAATATAAATGTTCAAAATAATCGAAAAACCGAACTAAGTCTCTAGAACCGAGAATAAACAACTCGCAACACGAACCTAACAGATGCCCTCTCTTGGCCCTAGCTGAGCGTACACGATAGTGGTTAAAATACCTTTATTCTCTACAAAAACCTAACTGCTTCAGCATTTACACATAAGTTTCCCTTTACAAGAGAGAGGCTCACAAACTAAGCAAAAATCTCGCAATTAGCATTAATTACTCACAAACGTCGCGAATCGCGCAAATAATTGACAAATATCAAAATTTAAGTAATCAGAACAAAGTCTCATCAAAAAAGATTCATATTTAAGAAAAAGTACGATCGGGCGCCATTTTAAACCAAACTTACACGTTTTCTTGGTAATATTTCGGTTAAATTACGGTTCGGAAAGAAGTTACCCGTAATTTTACCGATGTACGCGTAGACTCTAACTTCGTTATAAATTTTTGCAAAGTTCCCTTTAACAGGAAATCTTCCCGAAACTTTATCCCTCTCAATAATAACGCGCGCGGTAAGTTCGCAACCCTGTCCAAAGTCGCTGTAGCCAGGTACAACGTGCACAACGACTTTGGTGTAAATGACGAGTGCTTAACCCTGGCGATGTAATATTTGTACGTTAAGTTCTCGCAGCCTGGTGCAGCGTACACAAGAACTTAACGACAAAATGGCGAAGATTTACAATGATAAAGAGGAAGACCTTAGCCTGGTGCAGCGTACAAGGTTGTACGGTGGTCATGTCCCGGTGGTCATCGAGAAGAAGCAGAGAAAGCAGCGACGAGGTCGGTTCAAAAATGGCGGCGTCTGGTCTTGGCGTCGTCTCCCCTGGCAAATGGCTGGATCCCTAGCTATAATGCTAGCCAGAAAAAAGCGAGTCGTTTCGTAGTGCTAAGACTATGTCCTGCTAAGCTGCGAACGACTCGGCGACGAGTACCGGACGAGATCGAACGTCCAGCTTTTAGCCCTTCTCAAATCTATCATGCTTGCGGGAATTTGCATTCCGCGAACCTAGCATGACTTCTACCTTGTAGAACCATTTTCCGATCGATATTCTGACCCCTCTACAATTTGGTCGTAAGTGTAGTTGGGTGGCCTACGATCAGGCTCTCGATCATCACACTGCCTGGTGTCGGTAACTCTGATTATGGTTTCCTATATACAGGATTTGCTTAACCCTAGAACCGCACATATATTTTCTACGTACACAAGTCGTAAACATGGGTCTGCGAGACCCGGGCGCCTTCGCGAGATGATTGTGACGCTCCTATTGTTCCGATTTACACCTCTATTTTTTTTAAATGTTCACTAGGATGTTTAGGATAAAGATAAGTAGGTTTAGATTATTTTTAATAATTTTAAGATACCAAAAAGTTTAAATATTTGAAAAAAAAACTAGAAGAGGAGGTCAAAAATCGTGTTTTACAAGAAAAAATGTCATATTACCATTTTTTGTTAAAATGCAAAAGTTGATATGAGGTTTTGAAGAGGACATATGGAAGTTAAAAAAAAAAATATATTGAACATATTCTTTCCAAAAAGTATGACCTTCATTTAAGGACACTAAAAGTGTATACCAAAGGCCAATCCAATCGGTCAATTCTTTCGAAAGTTGTCGTGCTCACAAACTTAAAATCCACAGACAGACAGATAGACAGATACATTGGTAAAAAAATGTTTTTCGGTTTCAAGGGGTCATAAAACGTGGACATTTGACAAAAAATGGGGGGGTCAAATTTTACACCAATCTAATACATTCTCTAATGAGAATGTAAAAAAGTGCAAAGACGTATAGACGCGCCCGAGAAATCTACTGTAGTTAAAATGTAAGATTACTATCATAAAGACGTCGCCAAATCTTTTTCCCATTGGCAATCGAACAATTTATCCTTATGACTTTTTTTGAAGAGAAAAAAAATTGTCAAACAATATTTAAAAAATTCAAAAAAATGAACGAAAATTAAAATTTGAAGCCAAATAACGCACAATATGAAAAAAAGTTAAGAGATGAAAAATGTTGCCTTTTGAACACCCTACAGGATTTTCAATTTTTTTCTTTAATAAATATAAAATTCAAATTTTGAGCCAAATAACACGAGATACGGAGAAAATGAGAAGAAACATAATTATTGGTCTTAAAAAGTTATTAAATTCTCTCCTAATCATTTTTTGATAAAGTAGTTTTCGTTATAATCGTGAAAAGTAGAATGAAAAATTAAACTTTCCCTTTGAAAAGCGTGAAATATGAGAAAATGTTACAAAAATAATGTGGAGCCTCGAAGCTCGATGTTTATAATTTTATAAATATCAAAACACTGCAGACTAAGATCGAAGTTTAGTAGCACAACGAAATCCAATTAGAACGTCGCAATTAATTATTTGTTTTGGGAAAGTCTCCATCTTGTAGGTCTAAATGCTTTCAAGTTCATCATTTGTAGATGGAATCACATTTTGTTAGCTAAATGATATTTTTTTAGGATTGCCTTAAAGGCTAACGATACATTATGACGTCACGCTTTACCGATCGTTCTATATTTATTAGTTTGCACCATTTTATATCATTAAAATACATTGCAAACCTGGCTGAAACTGTGGCATATGGTGGAAAATACATTAACGGACCGCTGACTGGTCTTTAAAAGATTGTATTTTACGGAAAATGATTTTTTTCCGTTTTTTATCATACTTGTTCGAAATTGAATTTCTTAATATTTTAAAGATTTGGTAAGTTAAATAAGCGAAATAAGGATGCTATTTTTGAAGCAAACGAATAAAATCTTAGAATATTTAGCAACGCCAACTGGTTTTGCTATTGAGCCTTGTAGAACTTTAGAAAATGGTTTTATAATCACACTCACAATAATTTTTCCATTTTTCAATATTTTTTTTTTTTGTAAAATATTACTAGATTATAGTGGAATACATCACGTGTTAAAATTTCAAACATTTGCGACTAAAATTACAAAAGATAGAGCCTTTCCAAATTTGACCACGCATAAATCGAGGTGGTGTGGAAATCCAAAAGTACTTATGAACCAATAATAATAATAATACACGTCGTGTATTCATCGCCACTCAAACTACGTTTTCGGTTTTGGTGTTTATGATTCACCATTTCTACTAGGTTGTTCAAGTTGCTCCCGGCCTAACAAAGAAAACAAACGATTTTTGTATAACTTACTATTTATTCTTCAACATAGTCCCCTTTGAGCTAATCTAAATCTGGAGAATACGGTGGATGAGGAAGCAATTCAAAGCCTAACTCATGTAATTTGGTCATGGTTTTCATCGATTTGTGAGCGGGTGCATTGTCTTGCAAAAAGATGCATTTTTTCTGGGAAAAATGGGGCCGATTTTTTGCGATTTCGACCTTTAATCGGTCCAGTAATGCACAGCAATAGTCTCTGTTGATTGTTTTTCCTTTTTGTAAATAGTCGATGACCAATATGCCCCTCAAATCTCAAAAAACTGACGCCAACACCTTCCGAGCCGATTGTTGAGTCTTGGGTCGCTTTGGTGCACTTCCGCCGGGTCCTACCCATTCTTTGGCTGATTGTTTCGATTCTGGTGTGTAGTGATGAATCCAGGTTTCATCACAAGTCACTATTCGACGCAAAAAATCAGACGGATTTCGTTTTAAGATGTCCAAACAATGGCCTCAGCTATCTCACGCACTTTTACTTTTGGATCATCTAATACCATGTCATGGATTTTTTGCACGTTTTCTAAAGTTGTCGCTGTTTTTGGTGCTCCCCCGGCGTCTTCGTCTTTTGTGTACATTCGGCCTCTTTTGAACTCGGCAATCCAATATTTTACGGTTGAATATGATGGAGCAGATTCACCATAATATTTATCAAGCTTTTCTTTTGTTTCCTTTCCACTTTTTCCACGTGAAAAATAATGCTTTATCAATGCCCGAAATTCTTCTTTTTCCATTTTTATGAAAATATCAAAACTCTTTTACTTTAAGCAAAAAATTTTTATTTCAAAAAACTCTATCGTCACTATTAAGTCACAGATCCATCAGAAATGTATCGTGTAATCGTGTGATGGTTGGTATTTTAAAACTCGCGGTGCCATATACTGGAGGCCGAGAGCATCTTGAACGTCCTAGTACGTTCTTACGGCTACTAGAATAATGATTTTGATATCAAAATGTTTGCAAACGAATACAGTATTAACATATGTATACCGATTTAACGATTTTTTAGTTAAAAAGATTTTATAATAGAATAATATTGAGAGACGATAGTAGTTATACTATGGCAGTTCTGGAACACTTACCGACCTAGCAATTACCGACCGCTATCGGTAACGTTACCCTCAGTCGGAAATGCAGATTCAAGGCAATTGCCATTCGTGCGATTACCAACAGTCGCTAATGCAGATTTCTGTCATGGATTCCAGCTCGGTTGGTATGTCAGTGAACTGCCTTACTGACTGACTGACTTACTGTTTTACCTGCCAAGTATTTAAATTTCCCTCGTGTGCGCGCGCAGCCTATACGAGATGGGGCCAGCAGTGAACTTACCAACAGTCTGTTACTTTCTGTTGGTGATCTACCTTATCGATAAGAAGATGGACCAAATTTTAGGTTTCTCCATTTCTATGATTTACCTGTTTGAATTTCCCGCGTTTATACTCTAGATTTTCACTTTTTCTTGTAAAAGAAAATTTGAATGTTTCAAATTTATTTAAAATTCTTACACTAAAAATAACATTTCTTTTTTATAAGCAGTATAATTGATGGATACTTTATAAACTTACATTAATAGTTTTGTGAATTAAAATTAATCTATTATCATATAATTATTATTAGTATAAAAAAAATCTGCCCGCTTCGCGGGCACATTCTCATCGCGCGGGTGGTCGAATATAGTTCGATCGTCGCGCTTCGCGCTCCGAAATATGTACACAAATATGCGCGCTTCGCGCGCTTCTGTGCCCTTCGTGAATCTTGCGCTTTACAGGACGCTTGAACTTATATGTTTTTTTTTAAATTTAATTAAATTATATATTTTGTATATATAATTTATATTTTTTAATTTTAATTAATTTTTTTATATTTTATAATCTGAAGCGATTATGACTAATTAGGGAAGGGAAATAGGGAAATTATCCAGTGGGAGGCCAAAAGACAAAAGACACAATTAAACTAATCAACAAAATATATTTTACTTACTCTACAAAGGCAAAGCCGGCAAACTAACAGGATTCCAAACAAGAGTAAACGGCCTAAGGCTCAAGCACAAAATTAGAGATACTAACAGAGAGATCCTACTAGAGAGAGAGTTCTGGCTAACTAGACTGCTCGGTCAGCTGTCTCTATGATAATTGCGCGGGGTAACCGACCGACGACTCGCAGCACCGCTGCTCGTCGGCGTGCCCCCGCCC
>CAJFCO010017351.1:12150-25012 GCA_904066015.1 Synergus gifuensis | reverse complement strand
ATTTTACACAAATCTAATACCTTCTCTGATGAGAATGTAATTAATAATAATAAAAGTTAATATTTTTTATAAATTGTTTTTTAATTTAACAATCACTTTATACTCATCCATCGATTTAAGACTACTCTCAGAGGTAGGCGGCCTAAAATCGAACTCAATTAAAATGGGACTGACTGTTAGAGGTCACTTTCATCGCGGCAGTACAGTGTAAGATGTCAAGGGACGCTCGAGAGGGCGCAGAATCAGCCAAGCGTTAAGGGCAAATACCAAATTATGACGTCACGAATTACCGACCGGACAATGTATTTATTTTCCAACTTCTTATTTTTAAACTAAATAAAATATCTCGTTGAAAATTTGAGAAATGAAGGAAAATATATTAACCGACCGCTGTCTGGTCCTTTGGAGCTCGTATTTTGCATGAAGAATATATTTTTCATAAATTTTCCATGTCCACTATAGCAGACCGTATAGTCTTTGTAAATCATGGTAAATCATCATGGTCTGCTATAGTGGACACTGAAAATGGAAAATTTATGAAAAATATATTTTTCATGTAAAATACGAGCTCCAACTTAAAAGGGCCGTGATTCGGGATGCGGTCAATCGGTAGATGAGTGTCATTAAATCGAAGAGAAAGGCGCGCGCCTTGGCGCGCGCAAGACATCTAGTATTTACCTAAATCAATACTGTAAATCCTGTGCAAAGCGTTAATCCAATTAAATTTCGGATGGACTAGTTTTAGTCTACCATCGAGAGATTACCTACAAAAGGATTTCTGATGTGGGTCTGTTTAACATTCTCTTAATTGTAATCTCACCCCTTTGTAAATATTTAAAATAAAAACTTAATTGTATCAAATACAAATATTACTCTGTTCAGTTATCCCTGTCCCCGTTTCTAGTCAGTGCGGTAAGGATAATTTAATTATTATCCTTGCTTTGCTTTTTCAGATCGAAAACGAGGAGAAATCGATAAATAAGTGAAGTAAGTGTGTCTCCTTTATCTCTGGACGTCACACTTGATTCATATAATATATTCTTTAGGTCTAAGTAATATTTAATTTACTATTTGCTTTAGTTTGTATACTTTATTTAAGGTCTCATTTAAAACAAATTTAATTAATTTAGAACTTGATTAGGGATGCTGGATCCAAGTTTTAAAATAAAAATTGAATTTCCACAATCCTATGCTCGGTAATAAGAAAGAAAAGGAAGAGAATATTTTTTTTTTCATTTTTATATGTTGTTAGGAAAAGCAAGTTGATCCAGGCACGCAAATTCATGGTCTAGTTATAATGCTGATTTACGTCCCGGACGTAATTTCACGTACATTGCGGGGGAATTTACGACCTGCATGTATTACTTCATGGCGGACGTAGGTTGAGAACAAAAGTATGTATTTTTACTACGTGACACGATGATCGAAAATTTTCCATCGTCGCACAATGTAAATTTAAACCAACTTTTTTTTGCAGTGTATCAAATTTTTTTGCGTATAAGACATTTTCAATTATTTTACATAATTTTAAGAAATTTTAAGCAATTTTAGAGAATTTCAAGAGATTTCAAAGAATGTTTCAAAATATTTTAAAGGAATTCAATGGAATTCAAAAACATTCTGTACGTTTTGAAATTACTGAAATAACTTGAAACTCTTTTTAATCTTTTAAAAATCTCTTAAGTATCCTTAAATTTTTCTGATATTCTTTTAAAATACTTTGAAATAATTTAATACTATTTAAGATCCCTTGAAACACTGAAGAATATTTCGAAATTAATAACCAATCTTCAAACTATTTTTTAATTGTTTTTCAATTCCTTAAAAATTCCTTTATTATTCTTAGAACTATGTTTGAAATACTTGCAATTCTTCTGAATTCTTTGGATTTGGAGTATGCGAGAACCTACTTTCGATATAATCGCAACATTTTTTTTATAATAGGAAAAAATTAACTATCTGATGGTCAGAATGACAGATATCATCCAAAATCGTCAAATGGGATCTATATGGTGAGGGAATAAACAATCACACTGCTCACTTACACAAACTCTTCTGTGATGTAAGTGCGGTTCAAACGAATTAGAGATTGACAGTGCTACATGTAACATACTACGCGTTTTAGGTTTAGTTGCACATGCTGAATTTCATTGCAGAAAACTCCCCTTACTTTTTGAACTTCAATAATCTCCCTCATATTATTATATATATTTTATTATTGATAAATTATTTTGAGCAGCTAAAACGTATAATTTAATTAACATCAACATTTTTCGTTGAAAGGGGACTTAGACCACTTATTCTGTCATAAATACTTACGATCCTGAATTTCTTTTACTAATTCACACGCACTTTACATCAGTGACCTGACCACGTGGTACTGGGTATAGAGTGGAGATTTAAAATTACTGGCAGAGGGTTAAAACATACATAATGCAATCAGAAATAAGAGTTTTTGGACTTACCTCTAGAGTTGTTTGAACGATAAAATGTTTGTGTCCATCCCAACAAACAGACAATGCAATCTGACATTCGTCGTTTCTAGTAGTTTCTCTCACCAGGAAATCTCCTTTATTTACCAAAAGCCTCACAACTTCCTCTCTCGGTAAAACCCCATGGAACCATTCTTCTTCCATCAAACTTGCACTTCCAGTTCCTTTTTGATTGTTTGTCGAATTTGTTGCTCCACGAAGTGGCACCTGTATTAAATAAAAAAAAACTACAGTTTTATCGGCTCTATTGTATTAAAAAAAAAATTCAGATTTTTTTTCTTTTCTAAAAAACAAATACTGTCGACTCCCGTATATTGAACATTAGCTTGGATCGAAAAATTCAAAAATTGAACATTTCATAAATCACGCCCCTTGCGCATGGCAGGAGAATATTGCAGTAACTTATACCTTCGACGTTCCCAATAGTAAAGTTTCCAATAGTAACAAGTTCCCAATAGTAAAGGAGTTCCATTCTCAATAGTAAAGAGCACAACTCGCAATAAGCACTTGATAGCACTGCTCATGCGTTGCGTTCGGCATCTGATTGGCTGCTATTCGCGCGCAGTTTAAAATACTAAAAATAGTATTTGATATGCAATACTCATGCGCAATTGATGTGACTATAGAGAAAAAGAATTTCTTTTCTATTGGGAACGGCTCTGGTTTGGATTTCTCTACTATTGGGAACGGCTCTGGTTTGGATTTCTTTACTATTAGGAACGTTGAGTGTACTCGAACTTTATGTATTTTGACATTCGATTGAGAATATACATGAACTAGGTACACCACTGATAACTGGTGCGCGCGCTTCCAAACAAAAAGACGAAGTGTACAAAATTTGAAAGAGACCCGTGGTGGGAGGTGTATCAAAATATGAACTGTTCAATGTGGCGAATGTTCAATTTACGGGATTCGACTGATAAAATTATTCACTGTTACGTTAGAAATAAAATTTATACAACGTCCGTACGATTATTATCTTTAAGAATGTTAATCGTATTTTCCAGTGGTCTATCGTCAGCTAACTTGCCAATAATGAAAGTAACCCATTGGGCAAACGATATTAAACACGTTTTCGGAACGTTCCAAAAACTTTCGAGGAACGGTCCTAACGTTCGATGGCCGAAGACGTTTCAAAAACGTTTTTAGAATGTTTTTAGGATATCAGATATACCGACCGTTTCTGAAATGTTTTTAGAACGTTCTAAAAATGTTTCTAACATCTTTTGCCCACTGGAAACTTACCACCAAATGGTAACTTGCAAAAAGTTGGTGAGTTATCTACTGATGATAACTAATCAATAGTAGGTAAGCTTAGTAAATAAAATTTATATCCCAAATTCAAAAGGTATATCTACAATATCTGAAACTTTATGCAGGACTGTAAAACACGTTTCAAGTTTTGCTGACAAGAATAAACATAATGTTGAGTAAAAGATGGATCTTTCAGTCTAATTAAACGTTAAATTTTCTATTGATGCAAAAAAAAAGTTAACATTTTTTGTTATTTATGTATGAAATTCCACTTACGATAATATCACTAATTTTGTATCTGTTTATAAATTCATTTTAACAAAGTTATTAAATAAAAACAAATAATTTTAATAATTAATTAATTTAATTAATTTACATAATTTTTTATTTATTTATCTTTTCAATTCAAAGGGATTTGCTACAAATGTAATTATACGTAAGTATTTATTTTGAGGTTAGGAATGTTATACTTTTAAATCTTTTAAACCATCTGCTCGCTGCTCATGAGCAAAGGTAGATACGACATTAGAAATTATCACGCACGTTTGACCTTGAAAGATACGTAAACATTTTCCATAAAATAGGCATTTTCGCAATATATAAACTATAAATATTAGTTATATAGGACAATTTTGCAAGTCATAAGGAACACGTCCAATATCATAACTCATTTTCGACAAAATATGTAAATACGCCTTTTGAATTTGAGACGGCAGAAAAATACAAGACACTTATCGACGTGCAAAATTGAATGTCACTTGCAAATTATCACATATTAGAGAATCAATTCTGTGAATGAATTCAATTTCTCCAGTTTTATTCATGTCCTTTTGGATTTGGAAATTTAATTTAATATTAGCAGGCCTCACAGTCATTATGGGGCAAAATTCGATACATAGGGTACATTTTTTTTCACATGTAGGGTAATTTTTTAATGCTCAAAGGGTACCTTTAAAAAAAATCGGACATTTTTGCAATGTAAGAAGAAAAAACAAAGCTTGTTGTATTTTTTATGTAAATTAGTTTTACAAAAATACAAAAAATTGTAAAATATTAAAAAATTAAAATTTTTTTTTGTAAAAGAAAGGATTTTCAACTAAACATTTAAATTTACTGCCCACAAGTATGTGTATGTGTCACACTTTTACCGACCCTTCAATATCTGGAGAACGCGTACAGAAAAATTGATCAGATTTTGCATGGTTATTCCACTATATACCAAGTTAAATTTCTTACACTCAAAGAAATTTTGTTTAAAACCTACAATCAGTCCTTTAATCGTTTAAGTAGGAAAAGTTTTCAAGTAGAATCGTTTCACTCTTAAACGATCTAGTTTAACGCTAAAAGTATTGCGATTTCACACATACGCACAGACGGATCCTAATACGTCCCATTGGTTGATCAATTTCTACTTTAACCAATTGAAGTATCGATCTTATAATCTAATTATAAAACGATTTCTTTTAGCTTGTAAAGGAATCTTCTCTGAGTGTAAAAAGGTTTATCAAAATATTCAATTTTACAAATTTTATGCACTTTTATAATTTTAGTATTTATTTTTCGACTATAACTTCACAAATAACCAAAAATTCAGTACAAAATTTGATACAACTTCACAGATAGTTTAAGGGGTTACACCACCATGAGATTTTTAAAAAATCGATTTTTTTTTGTTTAGATAAATTGTTTATACATTTAACAATATTTTAAGCGTCCAATCATTTCAAAATTCAAACTACTTCTGCAATTACAGCAATTAAAAGTGAGCGCGTCACTGAAACTCAGGTTCCTCTCGGACCCACAGTGGGGCCATAAACGGTTTCGTGGGCAAATTTATATTGTAAAGCCATTTCTGAACCGATTTTAACGTTTTTTTTTTAATGAAAGCTAATAAAATTCCACGCAAAAATTTTGCTCCAGATTTTGAAAAAAAAATTTATATAATTTTTTTATTTAATATCAAAAATGAAAAAAAGAATTTTTTCTTTTGAAGAGTACCGGGTTTCGAAAAATACTTGGATTCAATCCCAAATACCTAGAAGAAATGAAGCACCTATCCGGGAAAGTTAGCAATTGATTAAAAATTTATTGAATTTGTTATAAACAAATAAGTGAGTGAAAATGGATTCAAGGGGATTGACAGTGATTCATCGATTGACTCGCACTAAATATTAATAATTTATAGATAAAAACCGTTTTCTAACTAAATCCATGAAAGACAGTAAACAATTTGTTATTTTATAAACAAATTTATAAACAATACGTCCGCCATGTTGGATCCGCAATTTTTTTTTAAATTTTGACTTCGGATTCGTAATCAGTGACTTCAAAAACCCCTTTATACCAATTTTGAAAATAATCAAAAATTTATTTAGCATACTCGTCCGCCATATTGGATCCGCCATTTTGTTTTTGAAATTTTTGACATCGGATTCGTAATCAGCGACCCCAAAAACCAATGAATAACAGAATTTGGCCCATTTTATGAACATTTTATAGTTCTAGACAGCTTTTCGCGATTAGGTTTTTATAAAATCCTTTAATCTGCTTCATACAGCTGAATATATTCACTTCTTTTAATTATTTTAACTCACACGCAAATAAGATATCATCCGATAAAGGTATTTCTTCAAAGAATAAAAAATATTCAGTTTGTTTTAAGTTCGTGAATAGCGTTCCAGGCCGTTGTAAGACAATTCAGTCAACAAATGAAGCGGCGGCATTTTCTATCAGTTTTAAGAAAGCAATTGCGATAAATGACGTCTTATGTGGATTTTGTCGTATTAATTCTTATAAAAGACAGAAGTTAGTTAATGAAAACAAAGTGAAATTCACAAAAAATTCCCCAAAAAACCTTGAGTTATTCGATTCTGACAACGACATTTCTTTATAGAATCCGAAGTTGAGGATCTCACATTTGAAAAAAAGAAAAAACCTAAGTTCGGAGATTCTCATTATGAGTATATTTGTGTACAAATGCAAAGAACTGTTTCAACGCATACACACGGAGAAAAATTTAATTCCAAACCTTCGATATCACTGCTATTATTTCGGATTTCATTCCCAAACCAGTCTACCTTTGCAGATCCAGGATGAAAATTTAATAAATGATTCATAAATGAGTCATTTCAAGAATTTAAAAGATAAATAGGTAGAGTTTGTAATTATAAAGTAAACAAATCTTTAAATAAACTCTTTGCTAAATTTTTAATCGGAAATTTCCTATTAACTTCAAACAAACTGATTTTATTCGCCTTTGCATTGTCTTCAGCGCGATTGCTCCGATATCCGGATTTGCAACCGGATATCGGTTGCATATGTTTGCAACCTGCAAACATATGCAAGTAAACATTTTGTCCACAAAATTATTTTAATTTAGTTCTACAATCTTTAACTGTATCACTCTGGTAATAAGAGCCGCGAAATAAATAATGAACAATGTTTAATTCAATGAAAATTGATTAATATTTATATGTTTACTATGTATTTCCGCGCCATGTAGCACCACTGTGACGCGCCTTAATAAGAAAAGGCGCGAAATTTCAAATTTGCTTGAAGTTGTTTCTTCTTGAATCTGCTCACAGAATCTAAATCCGCGGGTATTGCCACTTGAAGGATTTGAAAATCCAACTATCCTAAGGAAGGAAAGAATCAAACACACAAACTCGATAAATTATAATTTATATTCAAAAACAAGAACACACTGGTTAATTTTATAAGTGAGATACACGTTCTTAAAAGACAACTCGACTGATTCGAACATTCAAAATAGTACCGTACTTGAGCTTTCGCCGAACTTGGGAGAGAACAACCTTCCAAATCGAGAGCCAAGAAAAATCTGAATCTCAAAATTAAAGCTAGAGTACATTGAGGTAGAGAGTAGGTTCGTAAAACTAGAGGGAGGGTTACAGTACAAGGTCGGGTGGAAAGATGCACAATTTGGGGAATTCCGTAGGTAGGCAAAACGAAAATATTTAATGATTATTGTGCCCACTATAGACAGATTAATGAAGAAGAATGATGCTGTGATGACCAAACCTGTCCTAAATACGTACCCCCATAAAATCGTACCTGGTCGTAAATGACCGGGATTAGTAGAAATGCCATAATAAATGACCGTGCTACTGGGAGTAAAAGCCTTTTTCTATGAGTAATCTAAAATAACTTAATTCTATAGCCGATCTGCTCGTTTTTCCTAGTGTTGCCAAAATCTCATAATTTTATATAATAATTTTAATTCAAATTTTCCCGCTAATAAAAGGAGTTACCATATTTATAATGTCGATAAAACAGGCAGCTGTTACACCACGACATAGGTGGCGCCGCCCCTCGGGCTTAGTAAACACATGGTACACTTTAAACTCGGAGTACGACGGGCCTGATTATGTCGAATGGTCATTCGAATGGTCATAAAAACTAGGACAGATGATTATTCGGAAAAATAAAAATTATGGTAAATAATAATTCGGTGTTATAAAAATTATGTCAAATTATAATTCGGTAAAATAAAAATTGTAACGGGCGGTCTTGTCGCCCGTCACATATTCCTATCCCTCAATTGCTATCACTGTCGATCCACGTCACCGAGCGGGCGGGGCGAGATTCTCAACCAGCCGGCTTCCCCTACCACCCGCCGGCTACTCTTCACGTAATTGCAATGTGCTTATAAGCAACGCACAAAGCAATATTCGGCAGTTCGCTGGGGAGCAGCAAGTCTGCACTCAGCGAAACTCATCTAGTTTCTCTGCTAGCGGGCTACCACCATAGCAGAGCGACCGGGACCGTAACCTGGACATCTTCTTCAGGGAAAATCCACTAGGTGTGCGACTGGCAGGCACCCCTACAGCCGTACACTTAGCTAAATGATTCGTCGGCCCACTCCGGCCTATCCTGGATCAAACCTGGAGATGACTTTCAGAACCTGGGGAACCTAACATCCTGACAACCCCATCATTAGAAAGAATCATCTGGTATCTGACCAGCGGGCACCCCCATGGCCAGCTATCAGACGAAGAGGGTACGCCAGCCCAAAACCTGGCCTACCCCTGGTTCATTCCCGTCTTCCCCGTAAAACACCGTCATGAGACCCACTCTACGTTTGACCAGCGGGCACCCCCATGGCCAACCTTAGAGGTAAAGGGTGTGTTGATCTTAAAGTCAACCCACCCTGGGGTATTCCCGTCTAAACCGTACCTGGGGCAATACCGCGAAAAGATAAAAAGGAGAAATAAAGTTCAAGTTAAATCTCCCTCGTCTTTCTCTCTCACCGCACCGTATCGCATACCGTTTATTAGAGAGAGAGGGACTCAGGAGATATTACCCGTCTCGACCACCGGTGACACCTGACTTACGTCTTGACGTCACTAAACATCTCACTCGCTCTCATTGCAGATACCGACTTAGAAATGTACACGGTTACTCTCTCGCACACCACTCGCTCGCTCTCTCTCACACACACACCGCACGCAAAATAAATATTGTGATTTAATTTAATTAAAATTTAAAGGGATAAATACACATGTTTCCATTAGACTTTCTTTCACTCACACACCGCAAACAAAACAGATATAGTAAATTTGATTCAGTTAAAAATTTAAATATAAATTCATATTTTTTTTATGAGATTCTCTCACAATGTAATTAGACTCATCTAAAAAGTTAGTTATTTCTCACAAACTCATCTAGTTATTAACTTAGAAGTGTATATTATAGGAAAATATAACACCCTTGTTATTTTGTGAATATAAACCGTTAGTTAATTTATTTTCTCGCCCTTAAAACTGATCCTGGCTCGACTGAAGCGTTCGGAAGGGCAGAAATATAAAACATACCGTTACATGGCGTCCGAACAGGGACGCCAACAAAAAGGTACCGTTACAAAATTATGTCAAACGGTAATTCGGAAATATAAAAATTATAGCAAAATTGATATTCGGTGAACTGATTTTCGGTAAAATAAATTTTAGGGAAAATAGAATTTGGGATATATTCATGCACCCCTTTTCGTGTATTTAGTTGCGTGAAGATTAATGTCTTGTGCAATTGCAGAGTCAGGGAAAATGTCTTTGTCCAAAGACAAATTTAACTTTTCCTGCGTAAATTTGACCTTGAGGAGGTAAACTAACATCATCATCACCAAGCTTGGAAAAGCTTTTCTGGATGATTCTTTGAATTAGAATGTCTATGGACATTATGTAAACGAGATCTAGAAAACAGTCACAAATTGAACATACCGCCTTTAAAACGTCTGTTTTATGCGGGATAAGCCATCCCTTGAATTCCAGAAAATCACGCCAAGATTCTTGGAATTTTCTCACACTTTTTTTGGAAGTCTCTTCCTGCGTTTCGCTTTCCCCGGCTCGTTCCGAGATTTCGAAGATCCAAATAGCCTGAGATTCAAAATCGTTATCGCTAGAAGCCATCATAATTAATTGAATTATTGTGTCTATAACTTAATTCGTGCGGTTTGCTAAGAGATGGCGTAACTTGATTATTATTCCATCGTTCCAATATTCCAAAACATGCGTTTGAAAGCCACTATAATTGTGCGTCTGTTTCAGTATATGTCATTCATTTGAAGCGTAAACAACAATAATTTTTTTTCACTCAAATATGTCGAACTTTGTGCCTGGAAAAGTGTTTTTGCGAGGAGTTCTTCTTCATTACGTTAATATGAAGAAAACTGCTGCCGAAAGTCATCGTATTTTGGTGGAAGTTTATGGTGAACATGCTCTAGCTGATCGAACGTGTCAAAAGTGGTTTGCACGATTTAAAAGTGGTGATTTTAGCTTGGAAGACGAAGAACATCCTGGGCAGCCAAAATAGTTTGAAGATGAAGAACTGGAAGCATTACTCGATGAAGATTGTTGCCAAACACAAGAAGAGCTCGCAGAATCTTTGGGAGTCACTCAAGCAGCCATTTCAAAACGTTTAAAAGCAGCCGGATACATTCAAAAGCAAGGAAATTGGGTTCCACATGAACTCAAGCCAAGAGACGTGGAAAGGCGGTTTTGCATGTCCGAAATGCTGCTGGAACACCACAAAACGAAGTCATTTTTGCATCGGATTGTTACTGGTGATGAAAAATGGATCCATTACGACAACCCCAAGCGCAAAAAATCATATGTGAAACCCAGCCAACCATCAACATCAACACCAAAACCGAATATCCATGGCGCGAAGGTAATGCTCTGTATTTGGTGGGATCAGAAGGGTGTGCTGTATTATGAGCTGCTAAAACCGGGTGGAACCGGGTGAAACAGTGGATGGGAAGTTTTACCCCACCCACCTTATAGCCCAGACCTTGCCCCTTCTGACTACCATTTGTTCCGGTAGATGCAGAAAGCCCTCACCGGACTACGGTTCACTTCAGAACAGGGTATCAAAAATTGGCTTGATTCATTCTTGGCCGCCAAGCCGGCGCAGTTCTTTTGGGATGGAATCCAGAAATTGCCAGAAATATGGGAAAAAGTCATAGCTTCAGATGGGCAATACTTTGTATTGTTTTTACATGTTTTTCTTAAATAAACGTTCAAATTTTGAAAAAAACCGCCCGAATTATGTTATAGACCCAATAGTTATTTAAATCAGTAAAGAAACTAACGAAAATAACTATACTTTCCTTTTGCCTGCTCGAAATCGCTGCAAAATTGCTTCAAAAAACACTTTCGGAAACCACGTTTATCATTCCACACGTTGAAAATACAATGTAAACATTGTAAAATTAACGCTGATTGTAATAATCGATTATCGATAGTTCTTCTGCTTCTCGCCATTTGTACATTATACGTTTTCAATATATTAGAGAAATTTTAATATTTTATTACGAAATAGTACAAAGTCTCAACTTGAAAGTATAAAACGTAGATATGTATTTAAAATAAAAATAAATTACATTGATACAATTTTAACGTATTTTGAGGTTATATAATAATACAAATACTAATAAAATACATTGAAAATATTGGAAACATTTATAAAAATTTATTATCAATTCTCTAATAAACATTTCCTAGTTGAAAAAATGTTTACTGAAATGTAAAGTAAAGTCTTGGGAATTAAACAGAAAAAAATAGTTATTTATCAAATATTAGCCTAAATTTTAATTATAATTAACTAAAACCTGCAATTATGAAAATTAAAACAAATTTATGCAGTTTACCATATACTTATAAATTTATTTTATTTCAAAAGTTAGAAATTAATTCGAGTTTGAATCGCGCGCGTAAAGTTTGGACCAATGGAAGAATTTCTCCAGCGGTAAGCCAAAATGATGCACGCGCAGGGTGCCCTGTTTGAGAGCACTGATTCATTCCGGGAGAACTTTGGCTGTTGAAGGAGAAAAAAAGGTGGAATGCGTTGTCCCAGTGTTCCCATATCGTGGGATTTTTCGGCCCCCGCCACGCTTCCTCGTGGGAGCAATACATTCAAACTCAGCGTGTCGGTGAAAAGTCCATGCTTCACGTTCGTACATTGCCTGAAAATGCACGAAGTACTAGCCGAACTCGCCCGATTAGACGAGGTTATTTCTGGCATTTCTGTGACTATTTGGCTATTATATGAGTTTCGAGCTGATTTTCTGTTTTTCAGAAATTCACGCGTTGACAACTAAAAGAAAGTCTTCTGCTAGTATACATGTAATCAAATATTAGGAAGACTTGAATTATTTGATGATTATGTTTTTCAAGTTTTTTTCATGAATAATTTAAGTTATTCAATTCTAAGGGAAATATATTTTAATGAACTTTAGGTTCATAAAGTTAAAATATATTGACTATATTTTATGAGAATTTGAGGTTAGGTTAATGCCATGTGGTTACGTTTTTCATTATTTATGTTTTATTTTTGAACTGATTTTACATTTTGTAAAGTTAAAATTATAGTAAATGATAATTATTTTTAATTCATTTAATTAATCAACGTTTTTACTGTATTAACACCTCTAATAATTACTTTTATTTTCATGCTATTATCTTTAGGCGGGAAAATTTGAATTACAATTTTATTATTTACGTATTAATAGAAAAATATTTGGCTGAATGGTGTTTTCTTGCATAACATATTCATTTTCATGCTATTTTAGATTATGTAATAACAATTTTGGGGATTCTGTTACG